>PVIR01001462.1:26238-116670 GCA_004026965.1 Petromus typicus | reverse complement strand
CATTTAATTGGCTAAGAGATTTGAAAAGATGATTAAATATAATAATTATCATGATGGGGGAGGACATACATCAAGCAGATTGTTTTACGGTATTTTAAAAGACAACATGACAACTGTACCATTTCAGAAAAGAATATATAAAAGACACTTTAAAAATTAAATTATATCTTAGAGATCGCATCCACAAGGAAGGTCAAATCCATTTTCAACATTTCTCACCTCCAAAAAGACTGGACAAGCATTAAAAAGAACCTTAGCTTCTTAATGAAGAAAATGTTAAATGTGGAACCTAAGCTCAGGCAAATATATAAAAAAGAGTAAGGCCAGCTCTAATTTGCACAGGATATTCCATCCTATAGCAATCTGGGATACACAGATACTCTCAACGTCATAAAGTTTTTAAAAAATTGTCCATTTTGTTGCTTGCAATACATTTGAGTCAGCACCAATGACGGCTCTGCAGTCCTCCTATGTGGCACTGATCAGGTGGCTGCAGAGCTTCAGCTCTCAGCAACACAATGCAGCTGAGCAGGCAAGCACAGCCCACAGCAGAAACCGTCCTCACTCCAGAACGAGACGACCTCTAAGCTTTGAGTTTCCCAGAGAAAATGACATGCTGATGTTGAAGACAACATTATGGTAAGCTATTATTTAAATCAGTAAACGACCGATTTGTGTATTTTTTTTTCTTTTTCTAAGGAAAACATCAATGTTAGGATTGAATATATATTCAATAGCAAGTGCATGCACCAGAAATTTGCTGCAGTACTAGTTAAGGGTTTTCTTTTCAATATTCATTCACTTTGTAAATATACATACTGTTTTTAGTTTAGAATTAATACTGAAATATACAGAAAAATCATTTTACAAAATGTGAGGTTTAAAGGCATGCTGCTGCTCTGAATTTTACAAGTGCCTTATAATGTTTTTACAAGCATATATTTATTCTTAAAAAGATGAACTTTCAAAGAATTGCTTTAATATCTAAATAAAATTTTATCCTATACACACTCAGTCTTACTGCAGAGATTAAAAAAAGACGACAGCCATTTTTTCCTGAGTATGAAAGCCTATTTTCAAAAATAATAATAGCTAAGATAACTCCCTATTTGCAGAAAATGCTATTTTATAATATTAAGACTCTGAGAAGATGAATAAAAATAGTGTATGGTCAAAGGAAGAAAAAGGAGAAAATGCAAGCAAGGATAGGGGGAAGGAATCTCTCTCTACTACATAGCCCCAATTGAAGGATTAGGCATTTGGACTATAAATGAAGGGGAGCTTTGTTAGTTTAATCACTGGAACAATTATAAAAGGACTCAACAACAAGGAGGTTTATTGAAAATTTTGCCTAATGCTAAGTGACCCATGCAGATGCCTAAATTGTTTTTGCATATTAAAAGACGGGTGTATCTGTTTGTTTCCAGGCTTTGATGGAATATCAGATACTGAAAATGTCTCCCTGCCTGTTCATCCTTCTGTTTCTCACACCTGGTATTTTATGCATTTGTCCTCTCCAATGTATATGCACAGAGAGGCACAGGCATGTGGACTGTTCAGGCAGAAACTTGACTACATTACCATCAGGACTGCAAGAGAACATCATATATTTAAACCTGTCTTATAACCACTTTACTGATCTGCATAACCAATTAACTCAGTACACCAATCTGAGAACCCTGGATATTTCAAACAACAGGCTTGAAAGCCTGCCTGCTCAGTTACCTCGGTCTCTCTGGAACATGTCTGCTGCTAACAACAACATTAAACTTCTTGACAAATCTGATACTGCTTATCAATGGAATCTTAAATATCTGGATGTTTCTAAAAATATGCTGGAAAAGGTGGTCCTCATTAAAAATACACTAAGAAGTCTTGAGGTCCTTAACCTCAGCAGTAACAAACTTTGGACAGTTCCAACCAACATGCCCTCCAAACTACATATTGTGGACCTGTCTAATAATTCCTTGACACAAATCCTTCCAGGAACATTAATAAATCTGACAAATCTCACACATCTTTACCTGCACAACAATAAGTTCACATTCATTCCAGACCAATCTTTTGATCAACTCTTACAGTTGCAAGAGATAACCCTTCACAATAACAGGTGGTTGTGTGACCATAAACAAAACATTACTTACTTACTGAAGTGGATGATGGAAACAAAAGCCCATGTGATAGGGACTCCTTGTTTTAAACAAATATCATCTTTGAAGGAACATAACATATATCCCACACCCCCTGGACTTACCTCAAGCTCATTCACTCTAAGTGGGATGCAAACAGTGGACACCATTAACTCTCTGAGTATGGTGACTCAACCCAAAGTGACCAAAATACCCAAACAATATCGAACAAAGGAAACAACGTTTGGTGTCACACTAAGCAAAGACACTACCTTTACTGGCACTGATAAGGCTTTGGTGCCCTATCCAGAAGATACATCCACAGAAACCATCAATTCACATGAAGCAGCAGCTGCAACTCTAACTATTCATCTCCAAGATGGAATGATTACAAACACAAGCCTCACTAGTGCAACAAAATCATCCCCAACACCCATGACCCTAAGCATCACGAGTGGCATGCCAAATAATTTTTCTGAAGTGTTTCAACAAAGCACAACCCTTAACTTACGGAGGGAAGAAACAACTGCAAATGTAAAGACTCACTTGCCTTCTGTGGCAAATGTTTGGAAAGCAAATGCTTCGTTTTTCTTAATGCTCAGTGCTGTGTTCATGCTGGCTGTCTAAGGGTCTGCATTTTTCTGAAACTAATGAAAGCACTCTTCCCTGATGTACAGTTGGGAAATTATACCCTTATCTAACCAGTGATTCAAGCTATATTAAGTATTCAAGAAAGCCAGTCTCACATTTCTGACTCTGATGTAAATGAAGTAACTTGTCTTAAATAAAAGAAGTGCACAATGTCTTGGTACTTGCTGCTATTTTACTGTCTTAATTAAGTAAAACTAATGAGTTTCTTTTTTAATGAAATATTTTCTTTTTAAAGCTTCATTTTATCGCACAAAACATAAAGCATTTAATATGTATTTTATGTATGTTTACACTGTCAAACATCTGGGAAAAAATAAAAAGGTCTATGGCTCACAACTGTGTCATTTTGCTTTCTAGTCATACTAACTTTATCTAGTTGAATCAGAATAACCTAACCACCATTTTTATTCCAGGGAATGCTTAATGAAGTCTTCAAAGTGAATGAAATTTGGCAGCATCCAAAGATTTTAGCACTGAAGTAAAACTGTGGCTGTTATGGAACCATTATTTTACACATAAGTCATAATTGTTTTATATCTAAATGATGCCCTGCTTCTGAGGAACTCTTGGCTACCTGACAGGTTATATAATGGACAAAAGCTCTTCAAAAGGCTAGAAAACATGGGGTTTTGCATTTTAATAAGGAAATTTTAAGCTTGTTTATGCATTTAAGAAAAGTACTAAAAACATAATACGAAGAGTTTTAGTTTAAGATGTGAAGAGTAGTTTTATTGCATATTTAACAGATCACTCATTAATAAAAAATTTAAATATTTACAAAATCTAAATCTTGCCTCTAAGCACAGAAATGTACCCTTTTCATAGTAAGAAATCTAATTTACTAAAATTAAAAATAATATTTAAAGGATAAAATCATGAGGTCTAACAACCTTCGACTATTCTGAAGAAAGAAGAGAACAAGGAATAGAATTCATTTGGTGCTACAAGTAGGAAATAAAGGAATCCAATAAAGCAAACTGAGAACGAGGCCTGGGCCGGGGACAGATATGATGCTCCAGACTGCACTGGGATTTCAACTAGGAGAAAATTACTGAAAACTTTCCACAAATATGAAAGTAAGTTATCTTATAAATTAGTGGCAAGCATAAGAAATAGTCAAAAATCAGCAAAGTGAGCCCTGAAATAAATCTAGATGAGCATGTAAAATAGCATAACTAAAATGGGTAAGCTGTGAGGTATCTAATTTGTGAAACATAAGGAATAATGTAATTGCCAGCACTTTTAAAGCTTTTAAGCCTTCAGTTTATTGCACAAAATATAAAGCATTTAAAGTTTAGATGGGAGCCGGGAGAAGAACACAAAATTATTAAACTGCTTAAGAAATCTTAAAAATTCAGATTTCTTTTTTCTGGTTTAAGAATGTTTCTATTCATATACTAAAGTAATCACACTTATTTTCTTTTTTCTTTATAAGGAGTATGATTTTGGAACAATTACATTTAAAGCTTGTATAAAACAATTCCTCCTTTATCTACTATAGTGGCTCTTGAATACTACTGTGCTCTGGAGAGTTCAGCTGGCTCACGGTATTAGGAAATCTCACTGTCAAGAAAAGGGGTTATTACACATTACCTCTCCAAATGAGCATGCTGTCCCCTCTGCCTTCCAAACACTGGTCCAGTACTTTCACTATCCATGACAGAGGCTGTTTATAGAAAGGCCCTATTCTGCCACACATATGCATCTTGCTTAAAAAACACTGAGTTCTATAGGAAGTAGGTTTCTTAGAAGCAGCCATTTTTTACTGTGAGGGTGCCAAGAATTCAATATTGTCTTACAATTCCTATTGAGAAAAGTAAAACAGAAGTTAAAACAAAAGTGAAATTATGAATTACAGCATGAGGAATACTTAATGGATTATGCCAACTCTACCAACAGGTCTGCAAAATGCAGAAGAAAACTTGGTACATTTATAAGTACAACATATATGAATTATTCAAGTATTACACCCTTACGAAGAAGTATTACTCAATCTTCAAGTAATTAGGTAACATTTTCCTGGAAGGAAATTATATTCTTATTATTAAAGAGCATTTGCAGGGCTGGAGATTTCACTCAGTGGTTCCAGTATCTGCCTTGCAAGTACAAGGTCCCAAGTCTGTGCTCCAGTAACCACATACCACAATGCTGGGTGTGGTGACTCATACCCATCAGCAGTCAGTACTACACACTACAGTGCCGGGTATGGTGGCTCATGCCTGTAACCCCAGCACTCAGGAGGCAGAGGCAGGAGGATTGCCTTGAGTTCAAGGCTAGCCTGACTACAAAGTGAGTCCAGGCCCAGAGTGAACTACAAAGTGAGACCCTGTCTCAAAAAAACAAAACAAAACAAAAAGAACCAACTAACTAATTAAATAAATAGCATTTGTTATTTGCCAAAATGACAAGTGCTGAACTCCATAAACATTTCAAAAGCCAGTGATCTATGTCTCAAGCTCATGTTTATGTAACTTGCAGCAGTACAATGACTTAGGATGATCTACCTTAAGATTTTCCATTTCACCACACCATACAATGGTGCTGTTTTTTAAATTCTCACCATAATGGTCAATAAATTACACAAGATATTTAACATATGATTATAAAATAGGCTTTTGTTAGATGATTTTGCCCAACTGCAGATACTATAAGAGTTGAGAGCAATTAAAACAGACTAAACAACGATGATCAGTATGCTATATATATTAAAAGCATTTTCAGCTTATATTTTAAATTTACAGAGTTTATTGCAAAATAAATTCATCCTAAGTTCAAGATTGTTATTTTATTTATACATATATGTGCATATGTATAAATATCTATATATAAACAGTACACATTTATTTTCACTCATGCATCCACTCCTGAGGCTTTCTTCTCTACCATTTCTCAGCCAACAAGTTTCAATTTCCTCATCTATAAAACGGGCTTACAGAATATAAAGTAGTTTTCTCCTAATGATGAATTATATAATTCACACAAAGCCTTCAGTGTCTTCGACCATCTGTATGTGCTGTTTGATAATCTTCCAAAGTGGTTCTATGAAGCAATAGCAAATTCCTTTAACTGACACCAAAAATGTCAAAAGAGTCAATCTACAATTTTATCAAGAATATTCTTTATAAAATATAATTTAAGAACTAGATAAAGAATGATTATGCATTGCAAACCACCAGACAATATGCTGGTGAAAAGCACAGTTTTTGTTTTTAGATGGAGAAAATGAGATTTGTTATTAGTAATATGGATCTTGTTACACACTGGGACAGTTGGTATAGTACTAGAGCATTATGGGATCCCATGAAGAGAACCAGGAACTGCAAACCTCAGCTGTACCACATAAAGGTACTGATGGCTATTACGCTCAATTTTTTAAAAACATTATTTGGGAAATTCCAGAACAATAACAAAAAGAAGTAGATAAAATTACACAAAGGTAAGAAACTAAATGATCATTATCAGTAGGGAAAATAATTGTCTACACAAGAGATTCCTCAGAAACTTCTTCAGAATCATACTTTTAAATAATAGAATAAGGTCCAGGGATTTAGCTCAGTGGTTCCGGCGCCTGTCTTGCAAGCTCAAGGGCCAGTTCGATCCCTCGGTAAACACATACAATACTGGGCATGTAGACTCAGGCCCAGCAGCAATCAGTACCCACATACCTACCACAGTGCCGGGCTACTGTAATCCCAGCACTTGGGAGGCAGAGGCAGGAGGATATCTGTGATGTGAGTTTGAGGCTGAGCTCAGGGCTAGCCTGAACTACAAAGCAAGACCCTGTCTCAAAAAAATAAAAAATAAAAAATAAATTAATAAATATGGAATTACTAACAGTTTTCAAATATGTTGGCAAAAATAATTAGAAAATTGGAGATTAAAAAAATCACAGTGCTAAGAAATAATATTCAACAAAACAGGCACAAATAGGAAAAAGCTGAAAAATATTAATAAAAGGTAAAAAAGAATACATTATTGAGATGATAAACACTTCTCTGTACTCATTCATTTTTAAATATTTAGTTGACACCTGGAACATATCCAAGACTATGTGTAAAAGACATATTTTGACTGAATATTACAAAGTGAAGGGTGGCAATGGAAAGTTAACAAGGCTGGGCATTTAGCTCAGTGGTTCCAGTGTAGCCTGGCAAGCGCAAGGTCCCGAGTTGAATACCCAGTACCACATACCACAAAGCCAGGCATGGTGGCTCACACCTATAATCCCAGCACTAGGGAGGCAGAGACAGTAGGATTGCTGAGAGTTCAAGGCTATCCTGGGCTACACAGAGAGTTCAGGTCCAACCTGAACTACAAAGCAAGACCTAGTCTCTTAAAAAAAAAAAAAAAGGGCAAGAAAAAATTTCATGGAAAAAATGGAAACAAAGTTTATGTATATAGCCCAGTGTGGGGAGGGTAAGGAAATGGGAAAAAATGAGTATCAAGATAAATCATGATACAAGTACAAATTCTTAATAAGGAATGTGATCATAACATATACCAAAAATACACCAATAAACTCAAAGGAAAGAAAAATAAATAAAAAATAAAGTTAAGGGCTAGGTGTGTAGCTCAATGGCACCATGCCTGTCTTGCAAACGCAAGGTTTTTAACTCAATTTCTGATACCAAAATAGAAAGAAACAGAGAAGAAAAACTATAAATTTAAAATATTTCTGGTATAATTTATGAATTAATTCTGAGAAACATTTTGATGAAAACTTTTTTAGAATATAACATAAATATAGTAGTTCATCTGGGAAAAAAATAGAAAAGGAACTGGAGTTATTTTGGACTTTCTTTTCTGTGTGAGTGTGGTACTGAGGATTGAACCGAGGACCTTGTGCTTATGAGGGAGCCGTGATGCCACCAAGCTACATCCTCGGCTCATATCTTAGCCTTTTGGCTGAGAAAGATGCACATATTAGTCATAATAATTAAGAAGGAGGTAGTAGCGTGGAAAGACAAAGGAAGTTGTTGGGGTGTAGCTCAGTGGTTGAGCAAGTGCTTAGTGTATGAGAAGTCCAGAGCCTAAGCCCCAGCACCACGGAGGAAAATGTGAAAGAACAGAAAAGGATGCAGTCAGGAAGGGAGAGAAGCAAACCGGGCGGCAGGCAAGTAGGAAATAATCACAATATAGAAATGACAGCAGAATTAGAACACAGTATACACTGTGTTGATAAAATGACAGACATTTCTTATTAGCTTTATAGTATTTCTCTGTGCCCTCTATTGCCTCAGAGGGTTGTTATGAAAGAAAATGAAATAACAGACATAAAACAGAGCATAGCACATACTAAACTCTGAAATATCATTAATTTTAGAAGGAAAAGAATAGGAATAAAAAAAGAAAGATTCTTTTTTTTGGTGGTGGTGTCAGGGACTGAACTTGGGCCCTTGTGCTTGCAAGGTAGCTGTGGTACCACTGGGCTAAATCTTCGGCCCAAAAAAGAAAGATTCAATAAACAGTATTGGAAAACAGACCATTGTAATGTTCAATTTGTCAACATAGTAAACTAAAGAAATAACATTAAGTTATGAAATAACATTAGTAAGTCATACCATCAGGAGAATTTTAGAATACTTTAAAATCACAGGTGAAAGTCTTTTTTGTTTTTAATTAGAAAAAAACATAGAGATCAGTAATAGACTTTTTATATAAAATCTCCTAATTTCTATATACTTCAACAATAAATCTAGTAAAAATATTTAAACAGAATACCATATCGGAGACTCTGAGTCAGGAGCTCATAAAATTAGTTAAGAAAAAATGGTTAAGATTTCCAATGGATAAGCAGGCAAAGGACATAATATTTATAAACAGCGAGCATAAGAGATTAACATCTTCAACAGAGTCATAATTCATAAATTTAGTCACACATATATCACCAGTGGTTCAAACTGGTGGGAATGTGTCAATAAATACATAGGAATATGGCCTATTATGTAATTGAGAAATAAAAATGTGGTGATATTTCCTACTACTAAAATAACAACGGTTTTTCTATAAGAAATAAAATCCAATAATGAGCACAGTATAATGGAACAGCCATATTTACTTACTGGTACAATTCTCTTGGATAGCAACTTGGCAATGAATCAAAACTTTAAAATTTTTGAATCTTTATCCTAGTAAATCATAGCTCTCGCTCCCTCTTTTTCTTCTCTCTCTCGTCCCCTCCCAACCTATTTTCCTTTTCTTTTTCTTTTTTTCTTTTTTTTTATTTTCCAGTGCTGAGATTAAATCCAGGGTCTTGTGCATAACAGGTAAGCCTTGTCCCCACAATGCTACATATTCACCATTAGGAAATTAGGGAAATGATGGCCCATAAGCCAAAATATTTTTATGACATATTATTTCTGAAAAAATTTTAAAGCTTGAAATGTAGAAAATACAAGTACTAGATAGATAAGCAAACATTATAAGATATACACATACTATAGAATTTTATATAAAAATAATAAAAATAAATAACACCAAAAAGCCAAGATTGTACACGAAGCATGTCTTATTACTTGCCTAATCTTTGAAAAATTCAAGTGATCTAAAACAGAACTACTAAGCATCAAGCTAAGGAGTGTAGACTGAGGAAGAAAACAAGAACTGAGAAGAGGCAAAATGAACTGTAAATGGGTAGAGATGGTCAAGAAATTAGGGATTATCATGAGTGTTCAAAAGCAGTGATAGAAAAACACAAACATTTTTGCAGATGTTGCATTGGCACAATTTAACTATCTGGTCAACTGTTCCCTCAACACTTATCAGTGGACAATTTCATATAAACAGCAACAAACCAAGCCTTCAGTAATTTCCCCTGTCTCAAACTGTAGTCCACCTTATGAGCAGGAGTTGGTTACGGTTTATGATACAATCTTGAAATTTTCCAGCCCCTGCATGTTCTATAGTTCAATCAAACAAAGCTTTTTGACTCTCAATTCATCATGCTACCAGGATTTCAAGAGATGCTGCATGTCTTATGTACTACACTTTTCTTCTTGGTCAAGGCACTCTACACCTTTTTACTTCATTTTCTCGTAAGTTTCTTTTACCATCTTTATCTGAATTTATAAATAAAAAGAATAATAAACATAGATAAAAGTGGTGACTAATGGGCTATGTAACAGACCAAGTCATACTTCCACATCTGTTAAAGTCTAAGTTTCTTCAGTTTAGGTAAAGTTAAAGCATCACAGTCCTTAATATAAAGATCAAAGAAAAGAATGAACAAGGATTTTACTAGGCTATTACTTGTCATATAAGAAACCAGTTTTGAGCAAAGTAGAGTTATGTTTGAAACAGTTGTATGTAGAGAATCAATTATTAATTATTTTTAGTTATGAGAATTTATAAACAATTCAGTATAGTTAATTGTTCAAGGGAAGTCAGTCAGGAATGAAAATACAAGTATCACTTCAGTGTGTTAATAATGTGCTAAGCAGATCAGTTTGTTTCACGCTTTGAAAACTGTGGTACAAAATAAGGTCTTTCAGAAGCTCAATGTTCAAGAAATGTCAGTGTAGTTCAACAGCTTCCATTCATTAAGCATATTTAAGAACTAAGTGAGGTACTGCAGGGTAAATATGCCCATTTATCTTTGCATACAATCTCTGGCCTGATAGCCTGAATTTGTTGAAAGTTATTGAAGAGTTCTAGGTACAGAAATTAAATATACATACATACAATAAAAACAGTAAGACCGTGTGGTTCTCCTTTGATCAAAATATTTCTAAATATACTGAAAGCATATGTGGTTTAATAGAACTATGACAGAAAATTCTGTTACGTACAGTCTGTGCTATAATCTTTGGCAAGTGTTTCAATGTGTCCTCTGGCTTAGAAAAATACAGTTTAAAACACATATTCAAACAAGGAGTTAAAGGATTAAATCATGTATATTAAATGATACTACGTAAACATTTTAATGACTGTTACTGTGTGCCGGATAATTAACAAGATTAGAAATGGGAATAACAACTCATAATTGTCCCTGATTTCCCATGTATTTGTCTTCTTCAGGATAGATGTTATGTTTCTAACAATTTTTTTTCTTATAGGGTTTTACATTTATTTATCCCAGAAGAAATATAATTTCACAGTAAAAATACGTGAATATTTCATATAGATATTAGAAGGGCTTGGAGCAATAAATCTGATGAAATATATCCAGGAAAGGGGGTTTTCACTCTGCTTTACTCTGTTGCTCATAGTCACAGTTCAAACAAACAAAACACTTCTGAGACTAGGGAGGAGTCTGAATGTCTGTGAAATGCTTGCCTCAACAGAAAATAAACTAAGATTTAATGGCTTTTCATCAAGAGAAAAAAAGTATCAGTAAGGGAAAACAAGGATGCCATACACCACAAGAACCACAGGGAAAGCCCTTACTTGCCAAGCAAACCCTCAGCAACCACTATCACATCTGAGACAGTCCACAGTCCGAGAGGATCCGGAACACAGCCACAGCATTTAACCAGTTCTATTATTTGGACATTAGATATTCAGTTGTACTTCCTCATATCAATGACAAATAAAACAGATAATTGTTAAAATGATTTCACACATTTATAGGATTAATATTTCCTCACGCTATGGCTTTTCTATAATGATCACATTGAATCTCTTACTTTGAAGACACTTTCATGACCTTAAAATTCTGCAAAAAGCTGCAGATCATTAAATATAAACTTAGAAAGACATACTGTGAAAGATAGACTTTTAAAAACACGATCAAGTTAGATGTGTCTGTGATCCTAGCTATGTGGGAAACTGAGGCAGGAGGACCAAGTTCTAGACTTGGTAAGTCTGGATAACTCAGTGAGACCTTGTGTCAAAATAAAAAAAATTAAAAGGCTGGGGATATACTTCAGTATTAGGGTGCCCCTGGGTCTAGTCCCCTATATATATTTTAAAAAGGAAAGAGTCACTTGGGTTTTTTTCATATTGCCTTTTAAATTTACTGGTACATATTAGGCCCAAATTTCTTTCTTTCCTTCTTCTTTTTATTTATTTATTTTTTTGAGGTACCAGGGATCAAACTCAATCTTGTGCTTGCAAGGCAGGCAGCAGCACCACTGAGCTAAATCCCTGGCCCCAAAGAGTCATTTGAAACCAATAAAAAACTGTAAGATGACTATAAACTGATTTCAACTTTAACATCAATCTAAATCTCACATCATACACTTTATTTTCTGTAAGGAGTCATGTTGGGTCATTATACTTTTATTCTAATGATATCGTCATTCCTGAAAACATCTTTGGGATTGTAAAGCCGGTTTATAGATTATATTTCCCAAACTTCACTTTAAATAAAAATATTATTAAACTTGGTATTGTCTTGTTTACCAGAAATTTCAAGTATGAAGACTTTTCCTACCACAGTCTGAAAGAATGTGCTTTAAAATAACATTTCCAAAAACTTATTTCCCTAAAAGGCAAGATGATCTGAAGTATATCACTTCCAAAAGTAATTCTTCCATGGCAAATAACATTCATTTCAATCTATGTTTTTCTTAACAAGTTTCTTTTTTTAGTAAAATTATTGTTCAAAGATAATTCAAGAAAGACATGTTTTGGTCATCTTTTAAGTTGGATTAACTGAAGATCTCAGAAAAACTATCCAACCAACCTACACTGCTACTCACAGAATATTCTCTTTTCTTAATAGCAACATGTTTGTTTGAGGATTTTTCAGATTATTTAATATAACTGAACCTTTAAAGTATCTTCTGGAATTTTTTCTTTTCTCAAGGATTACATACTTACAGTAAAAGGAATGAACAGTTGATTTTTAAGAAAAACTTCCTAGGGCAATAGAAGGATTACAACTACTAGCCATCTTTTTTTGTATATGTCAAGCCATAAACCCTGACATTACTCAGTATATATCAATCATTAAGCTATCTTTGCCAAATAAAGCAAAGCCTTCTTTCACTAACATTCAAGACTGTTCTACAGGGCTGGGGATGTAGCTCACTAGCACTGGCTATCAAGCCTAAGGTCACAGGTACCATCACTGGTACTGAAAACAAAACAAGACAAAAAAAATCCACTCTACTTCTATAAACCAGGTATCAGAAAAAGAAAGGCACTTAAGAATTCTTCTGGTCACATTCAGAACTACAATTCTAACCACTAGTGTCAAGTAAGTTTTCTTCCTTTAAATAACTATTACATGTGTCTAAAATTAAAATGATAGCCAGGTATGGTGGCTCATGCCTGTAATCTGAGCACTTGAGAGGCAAATACAGGAGGACTGCTGTGAGTTTGAGGCTAGCCTAGGCTACACAGAGAGCTCAGGGCCCATCTGAACTACAAAGTGAGACCTTGTCTCTAAATAAATAAATAAATAAATAACATTAAATTAAAATGATTATGTATTGCAAATATGATATTAAAATCTTTTTTTTTTTTTTTTTTTTTGGTTTTTTGAGACAGGGTCTCGCTTTGTACTTCAGGCTGGCCCTGAGCTCAGCCTCAAACTCACATCACAGCAATCCTCCTGCCTCTGCCCCCTGAGTGCTGGGATTACAGGCGTGAGCCACCACGCCCGGCACTGCGGTATGTGGTGCTGGTTGCTGCTGGGCGTGAGTCTCCACACCCAGTATTGTATGTGGTTACCGGGGATCGAACCCAGGTCCTTGCGCTTGCAAGACAAGCACTGGAACCACTGAGCTAATCCCCGGCCCCTTGCTATTAAAATCTTAAAAATAAAAAATAGTATTACTGAATGATTGCATATATCTGTTAATTAAATCTTAGTCCATTAAGTGATTTAAGAAACACCACATAGTAAATGCTAGATTTTCTGTGCATCCAGATAGTCATCTAAAACCTAGAAGCTTAAAGTCAAAAGTATGAATAGGAAAAAAAAATTCTAATATGATCATTGGCAAACAGAAATAGAATCTACTGTGATTAACCAGAAGAGTGATATAAAATCTGTCTGTGCAGACAAACAATATAAAAAATTAGATGAAGATGTGGCAAAACTAAAATTCTCCTACAATGTTAGAAGGAGAGTAAAATGAGGCAGCCACTTTGGAACATAGGCAAACACAAATAAATACAGAATTCTAAGTTACTGTGAATCTCCCTCTAGGCATTCTATTCCTAGACATATATCTGAAAAAAATGGAAATCATGTCTACACACACACAAAAAAATCATATACAAATGTTCAAAGCAGCACTGTTTGTAACAGCCAAAAATAGAATTAAGTCCATTAATAGAGGATCAGACAAAATGTGCTCTATCCATCCACACAACGGAGTATTATTCTGTTATGAAAAAGAAGTTTTAATACTGTTACAAGATAAATGAAACTTGAAAATAAAATAAAGAATCCAGTTGAACTCATAGTGTGTGTGTGATCTATTGAGACGGAAAGTAGATTAGTAGGCTGCAAGGTGCTAGGTACATTAGATGAAAGGGAAGTGACTGCTAATGGGTTTATTTGGGGTAATGAAAATGCTTGAAATAAGATAATAGTTAAAAAACACCAACTCTAAATATGCTAAAATGCATTAAGATACACACTCACTAAACGACAAATTTTTTAACATGTGAATTATATTCAAACAAAACTTTTGTTTTGGGGGGCCGGAAATTTAGTTCAGTGGTTCCAGCATCTGCCTTGCAAGTGTAAGGGCCTAGGTTCAATCCCCGGTAACTATATACAACAATGCCAGGAGTGGAGACTCACATGCATCAGCAATCAGAACCACATACTATAGTACCAGGTGGGGTGGCTCACACCTGTAATCCCAGCACTTGGGAGGCAGAGGCAGGAGGATTGCTGTGAGTTCAAGGTTGAGCTTAGGGCCAGCCTGAACTACAAAAGCGAGACCTTGTCTCAAAAACAAAAACAAAAACAAAAACACAAACCTTTTGCTTTTTTAACTTGCCTAGAGAAGTCACAGTCAGGTTACTGACACAGGCCTTCAAACAACAGTGGAGTCTGCACTGTTAGAGGAAAGAGGAAGAATTTGGCCCAATGGGAGGGCAGGGCAGAGGGCGGCAAATGGTGAGATGGTTGGAATGGCTGGAACATAAGGTGAAGCATTTAGTATGCACGGCCTCCTATAGGCGCTACCATAACTATGATGGCTAACCAGTGTTCTGTTATTAACTTCAATTGACCAACTGAAACAAATTATTTTAAGACCTTTTCTTTCATGACAGCAGAGGTAATACACAGAATGTTCACTTGCATTCTGAGATTTCTGAGATGATTTTACAGTTTTTGCCAACCTTCAGAGCAGTGGCAGCAATCCTGTGGTGTACATGCTGCAGTGGGGCGGCTGTATCCCCGAAAGCTCGGAAAGGCTCACAGTCACTATTCTAGAATCTCTTTGACAAATGCCCTGATGATACATACATTCCACAGCACACCAGTGGCATACTTTTCTGAAAATAGCCCACAAGCTGACCAGGTTTATCTGGAACCAGCATCAGTAGATTACCACAGTTTCAGGATAGCATCTTACCAAAATAACTTCTCATGTGCTGTTTCATCAGAGCAATCTTCTAAGATAGGTTAGCAATAGAAGAGTTTATGAAGAGACTTGTATGAAAAGGTAGGGAACAAAAGGTTGATCTTACAAACGAGAGTTTTTTGAAGTGTGGTATATACATGATTACATGTTATATGAAATGAACATTTAGGATTTCTACATTTATTTTTATTGTAACCTTTTGTTTACCGGTTTTTTAGTTAAAAGTAATCAATATACCTCCCATTTATGATACAAATTTTCCTTTAAAGTCATAATTTTTTGAAAAAATAATATAGGTGGTTATGAAGAATGGCAAAAATCCTAAATATGGCATATAAATGGCTTAAGTATAAAATTTAATTAACTGGAGTCCAGAAAAAGGTTTTATCTGGAAGTGACATGTTCATATGTTACAGAAATCATTCTAATAGAAATGTAGAAGATGGAGGGGTTAAGGTAACAGCCTTGGGCACAAGTCAGCAAACTATCGCCCTCTGGCAATACAGTAAGTTAAGAATGGCTCTTGACTATCTTGTCCTGTATGAAAAAGTTTGGCAATTCTAGCTTAGAAAATGAATGAATCTTTCAGCTGAGTCTGTTGTATGCAGGTAAAGCATTAAAAAAGAAATTCCTTTAAAAACTCCCTTAAGCAGAATCAGTAAGACTTAATAATTCATCAGATGTACGTGGTAAGAGCAGGTAAAAATGAAGAATGATGCTAATGCTTCATTAAATCTCAAAGGAGATGAAGATACCAAGAGAAGAAAACAAAGTCCTTGCTGGCCTTGAACTTGCTATGTAACCCAGGCTGGCCTCGAATTTGCAGCAATTCTTCCCACCTCAGCTCCTGAGTGCTGGGATTATAGGCATGTGCCACCATGCTCATCTGGCACTACCATCTTCTAGGGTCTTAGAGATTCCTCTGCTTAACCTTTTGTTTCTAGTAGGCAGTGACAGAAGAAAACAAGAATGGATAACTGTTGTGGAAGTTAAGATACCAGTCCTGGAAGTGATAAACATCACTGCAACCTATATTTTACTGACCAGAACTCAGTATCAAGGGACTGTTAACTACAACGATGCTAAGTGATATGGTGATATGACTAGTAGGAGGAGGAGAAGCAGAAATGTAAGTCACGCCTTGTATGTAGTGTGCAAGATCCCAAGCAAAATTGAGACTACCTCATAATTGACTGCAGTAATATTTCTCCAGTGAAATAATATCCACACTATCTGCAGCAAATTAACATTATAAGAATAAAGAGTGAAAAATCTCATACAAACCATATAATTCCAAATAATTTTATGTGCCAAACTTGGTCACAATTTTAGTTTTCCAGAGGATTTTGCAACTTCAGAATTGCAGATAATGGATTATGAATGCACAGATGATCCACAAAAATAGGAGCCAGGAAGTAGAGATGGGATTTTAGCGTAGGCTTATGACTTGCAGATTTTATGCTTATGATGCAGGGAAAAGTGCAAATGACCAAATGTCTCTTATGTTAAGTACCATGAAGATATCAGCCCTAAGACATGAAGAAATTGTAGGTTCTTCAATGAATTTCAATTTATTGTGTTCCACAATTTATAAATACTTATCATGGTAAAAGACATAGAAATAGAAAGAATAACAGGTGGGGCCCCACTATCAGAATGCTATAATATGAAGAAACAAAGATTTAAGAAAGCTCTAAAATGACTGATTCTGACATGTAGAATTAGGGAAGGCTCACCTAAGATACTGACATCAGAGTTAGATGTTGGTGGAAAGATAGAATTTTGAACAAGGCAAGGAAGCACTTAGGGCAGAAGAAGGTGGCACAAATACAATGTTACCTTTAAAGGCCTGGGCAATTGCAAGTGATTTTTGTTTGGTAGCATCAGAGAGCTACAAATTTAAGAATTTTAAATTTTACTTTGTCATCGCCAAAGTATTACATTTCTATCAACTGTATCACCCTTAAGAGGGTAAAAGAGTACATAAAACAGTACCAAACTCTCATGCTTTATCTCAGAACTCTCATTTATAGTATTTCTTCTGAGTTGCCAAAAGGCTTTTTTGTTCATTTCTTAGGTCTGACTGTACTAATCTCCAGTTAAGAGAGGTTATTATATGTCTTATATAAATTAAGATTTAGCACGCACTTATTGTATTCGTTTGTTCAGAAAAAAGAATCTTCATAGTCAAGTAAAACAAGAGAGGAACATGTACTGACTTGTGCTTTTGCCATTTATGTAGCAATTTCCTTGTATGCTAACACCAGTCAGTATTCATAGCCCTGAAACACTTAGAAAGTGCTGGCCAATGTTTTGAAAACAGCTTAACTTCCTTGTACACTGGGTATGAAGGAAAGGGACTGACCAAAACAAAAAATTCCTTTAAAAATTTACTTAATATCTTAATATCTTCAAGGTAAATGGTTTATTAAAAAGCAAAAAACAATGCCAACACATATATTTTTGAAAACTCAGCATGAAATTATCACTTTTATGTCATTCTAAAATTTCATATAAATATAACTTACTTAACTTTCTGAAACACTACTTTATTTACCAAAAAATAAATTCCTAGAATGTAATATTTTTATTTTAAAAACTTCAAAACATTCACGTCTAGAAACTACCCTATAAACATAATATAGATACTTTTCAAAAAAAAAAAAAGAGGCACCTTTTTAACATGTTTACTTGATTTGCAGGCATGATAATCATACCTAGCAAGAATAAATATATATCCAAGCAGAATTAACTTGGTAAAAAAATTAATATATAATCTGTAGATAAGAAGAATACCAAAATGCTACTTGCTAGATCTTTTAAATAAGTGAGTAGATTTTAGAGAGACTTTACTTGCATTCCTTAATCTCTGCCAAAGTCTAGTTTACACCAGTTGCCTGGAAAACATTCAGTTGCTTAACTCCAAAGAGCAAATGGTCAAGTTTAAAACACGTGACTTCCTCACTAATTGTATTTAAATAGCATGCAGTGAGTAAGAAATTGGATTTCTGATCAGACTGATTTTCCACAACACTCAAGAAAGGCTGAGTTCTCAATCTTCAAAATCAAAAGGTAATAATAATGTGAAAAATTTTCAATTACATACTGCAGCCAAATGTAACTTCTAGTATATACTAGATTTCTAAATTTAAAGTTTGAGCTTTTAAGTTTAAAAGATTATACTATTCAATCATGTCAAGTACAGGCCAGTTGGATTATCTCAGATGTGGCAATTCATTAGATCTAAATACAGACTAAAAGAAAATTAGGCTTATTTTTAAAAGTTTACTATACTAATAAGCTGACTTTACAGTCTACATCTAGAAAAGAATACCAGACTAACCTCAGATTCAAGACCTAATTCTGATCATTTTCAAATATACATCATCACACAAAGTAGAAACCCTGGTATGTGCTTGGTTATATAATGAAAGGGTTGATTTTGATTAATTTAAAATTTCTTTCTTTTTTAAAAGTTATGGCATTCTTTAAAAGCTGTTTTAAAAAGGGAAAATGGGAAGCTCTAGCACTGGAGTAATCATTTAGCTTTTTTTAAATATAAACATTTAGAAGTAATATTATAATCTGTGATCTAAGCTTACCTATTAAAGTCTTGGAATAAAAATCATGAGAAAGTTCAAGAAAATGTAAGTGTATTTTCATTATTTATTTTGTTACACTACTTCCCAAAATTATCTATAATTTGCCCCTACCCTTTTCTGTATTTTGAGCTTAAGCCTCTATACTTATCATCTAGATGTTAATTTTCGCCCTTTATTAAAACAGAAAAATCAAATTAAGCTGTTTTAGTCTTTAAATTGCTGAGGCTGTAAGTTAGTGATCCTCAATAGAAAAATCTTACATTTAGTAAATATTGAGAAGCTTTTTATATGTTCTAATAACAATGAAAAGAATAAAATGAATGTTCTAGATAAACATAATGGGGGATATATGCTTGTCTACTGGTGGTCCAAATATTAAACTTATAAAATTATTTTAATGCACAGGGAAATGATGTTTAAGCTGTCATTCACCATCAGTCTGTTCCTCATGTTCGCTCACATTCTGGAAATAATTTCAACATCAACGACCCCCAAATCTAAGGAAGTCTCCAGTACCAGCACGAATCTGAATTCCAGAATGAGCCTAAATCCTGAGACAAAGGAAAGTTCTACGTCCAAATCTGAAAAGCCCAGTCTCACAACAGCTGTGAATGGCAGGATGACTGTGATTTCCACAAAGACCGCACATTACATGACAGTTCTGACATCAACAGTGACCTCCGAGACAGCCAGAAATATGACAACAAAGACTATGACAAATGGTAGCACAATACTCAATCAAAAGCTTAACATTCACTTTCTTTTCTACGGAATATTTTTGCTGTTTTTTGTGAACTCAGGATGAAACAAAGTTGAACTTTCTGTACTTTTATCTCATTCTATTATCTGTTGAACAAGTGCATTAGGAAAGTTCATCATTTCAACTTACTAATTGAATTATCAGTATCCTAGTATAAATTTGGTTGTTTGAAAATTTTAAGTGTGTAAATTTAAATATTTCCTTAAAATAGTAACTTTCTTCCTTAAAAAAGTGTGTACTACCCTATTAAATGTCCAAATAAGCAAAATACCATTTTTCCTTAAGTGTTTGTAACCCTGAAACTCAAATGTTTATATTAAAAGCTTAAGAGAAAAATTGCATAGGTATCACTTAACCAAAGGTACAGAGTAAAGGAGAGGTATAAAAAATAGGGTGGGGATGTTCTTTTCTTAGTTATTGTACAAAAAGTGGTAACACGGTAAAGAAAATATGGTAGACCTTTACAAATCAACTCATGTGTATAACCATATTTCATGAATGTGTAGACATTCCAGTAAAAAAGGTATCAACACTGTTAAACTTTGTAGTGCATAATGTTGTTACTCCAATGATAAGATTATTTTATTTTGAGAAAACTCTGTCTTATATTTCTCAGGATAATTTGTAAATCAAATCCTTGGAATTCAGAATTCATTTTCCCCACAGAAATATGTTTCATAATCTGCTGGTGAGATTTGCCTGTCAATCTACAAGGCATAACTTAACCCAAAAAACTTAGTACCTCAGACACTGTGTTATTAATAGTACAGTCATTAGGGACTTTAGCTTAGGTTTAGATCCAGTTCTGATTTTTTGTTTGCTTTGTTTTTTGAGACAGGTTCTTGTTTTGTAGTTCAGGCTGGCCTCCAATTATGTAGGTCAGGCTGGCCTTGAACTGACAGTACTCCTTCTATCGCAGCTTTCCAAGTGTAACATCATTCTGATTTTCACCAACTATGCTACCAGGGGTTAAATACATGACTCAGCAGGGGTTCCAAACACATTTCAATAATAAACTGAATACAAATGAATCATCTGAGGTGCCTGTTGAATACACCGAATAGCTCTTGCCCTTGACTGGGCAGCCTGGTGGGGGCTGGGATATGTTTAATTCTCCAGCTCATTCTGATAGCTACGCTTGGGTTTCAGTTTATGAACATGTCGATTACTGTTAATGATACTGAGAAGGTTATTGTGAAGATTACATGAGAACTTATATAATATTCACAGTTTGCCTGACATACAGAAAGTACCCAGGAAATGACAGCTATTATCATTATTAACAGTATCAAAAACTAATTGTTAAATACCATAATATTCCAAAGAGGAAAACTCTTCACTGTATCCTTTAGTTTTTGAATTTTTAATTATTCTTACAAAAATAATACATGCTCTTGGCTACAAATAAACACAGAGGCATGTAACAAATATAACTGATTGCCTACTTCCTTCTAGCACATACTCACTTCCCTGAGTAAAGCAATGTGAGCAATTTTTATTTTTTAATATTTTTCTGTAGCAATGGAGACTGATTCCAAGACTTCACACTCTCTAGGCCAATATTCTGCCTCTAAGCTACATCTTCAGTCCTTTCAGGGTTTTTTAAAAGTTGAACATAAAGAACTTCTGCTGCTCCTACTTCCCCAGCATTCATTTTTCTTCATTTTTGTACTGGCAACCCAATTCTCCTCTGAGAACTTTGCCCTCATATTTGTCTTTTAATTCATGCAATTCAGGCATGGCTGGTTTCACCACTGAGTTGCCGGGTAGGCATATAATTCAGGCCAAGATACCCAAGAAATTTTACTCATACCCCTCTCCATGTTATAGTGCCTGCCTCAGAAACTAACATATGACTCAGCGAGGCCAGCAAAACCAATCACTCATCTGAGAGGTGTTTTTTCACAGAAGATGTTAAAACTAGGAGAACATAGACCACAGTTGGCTACAGCCTGGAGACATCAGGAGAATAAAGCCCCATGAAAGGGGCTGAAAGAGAGGAGACTGAAGAACCAGAGAAGACATGCTCTCCAGATGATACTGCTTAAGGCAACTGCAATAGTCACACAATAAGCTAGCAGATCTCTTGACCTTCTTAGGTACATGTACCAATAAAGTTCCTTTCTGTTTTACACAAATTTGTACTTTATTCTGTCATTTCTAACAAGCAAAACAAATTTAACACACTGCATTATTCCATAATATAGGTTTATGAGGCCAGGGATTTAGCTTAGTTGTACTACACCTGCCTCACAAGTACAAGGTCCTGAGTTCCACCTGCCCTTGGTGGGGGCGGTCCTTCAAAAAATGTAATACAGATCTATCAATTATTCAGTATACCCTTTTGAAATTTGTATTGTTCTTTCCTCACTATAAATGATATTACAATTATCTTTTACCATTACAAGGAAACAGTATATAAGCATATGGTAGAGATTAGTTTAGAGAAGTAAATTAGGCCAATAATGTGTTACCATGCATATGTCACTATAGAACTTGGACATCATATAGGAGAATCAACAGGAAAGACAAGGTGAGATCAGTACTGGAAAATTATTTAGGAAGTAATGTTATAATGATCCAGAAGTAGTCATCTGGAGATTAGGGAGACAAGGAGAATGCAATAGTATTGGTAAAAGATACTGAGAATCACAGCAAAGTGGTGAGGAAAAGTAGTTTCCAGGGCTGGGGATTTAGCTCAGTGGCACAGTGTGCCTACCTGGCAAGCCCAAAGTCCTGAGTTCAATCCTGGGTACCACTAAAGGAAAAGAAGAAAGGAAAAAAATGGTTTCCAGAAGGTATTTCTACCATTGTTGATGGGTCTGTAAGCTGATACAACCAATAATGGAAATTCCTAAAAAATTACAACTAGAAATTCCATTTGATCCTTTTTATTTCCTTTCTAGGTACCTTCCCAAAAGAATTAAAAACATATAGTTTTATAATGACATATGTGTACTGTGTTTATAGCAGCACAACTCATAATAACTAGATCTTGGAAACAGCCTTTAAGTCCATCAATAGATGAACTCATAAAGAAAATGTATTTATACACAATGGAGTACCATTCTAACATCAAGAAGGATAAATGTAAGTCATTTGTAGGAAAATGTATGTACCTTAAAGACATGTTCAGTGAGGTAAATCAGACACACAAGTTTAAATGCTGCTTGGTTTCTCGTAGCACTGTTTCTCTGATATGAGAAACTCAATATATAAATAAAGTACAAAATAAATAAAAAGACAACAGGAAAAATGAGAAACAAGTTATTGTAACTCAGCATGATCAATGTATCTCAAAGTATACTTTGATTTAGTATAATTATCTATGTTTTGTATTTTTTTGCCTGTTAGTCTGACTATTGATCTGCGTGTATAATAATTAACTTTATAAGAACTTTTAAGATGAATGTGATGCTAGCAAAAATATGAAGGGGGTCAGAAGGGTAGAAGGGAAAAAGGAATTGAGACAGCTATGTACATGTACCAGTTCCTTACAATGAATGTAATCATTCTATACTGTAGACATGTACTGATAAAAATTTTAAAAAGATATTTCCAAGGACCTAATATTAATATTAGAACATCAAGATTGAATTAAAAAAAAAAAAAAAAAAAAAAACCTCATGTATCTAATGACAACCCCTGATAAAGAAATAACACTTTCATCTGACAGCTGAGCCAGAAGCACACCCTTACTTAGGAGCAGGCAGAAATCTGGCTGGCCAGCACCTATATTATAAGCTTTCCCAAAAGCGATTCTTTCTAGTTGAGCTGCATTTTCTTCCTGAATTTCAGGTATGCACTGCTGAGATACTGAAGGGGTTAACAGCTGAGGCTAAAGGTGCAGAAAGATACAGAAAGGGGTTAATTCTGTGGTCCACCTGAACTCAAAGGCAATAAGCATAAGCTGGTTCCAGAACTGACTGCTGTGTAGTTCCATTTACATCTGGGAAGGCTCTCCTCTGAATCATGCTTTTCCCAGACCAATTTTTGCAAGAAGTAAAACACTTTGCAATAATAAAAGCCTAAGTAAAATATCTCAACTATTCACCAAGATCTCACAGGGCAAAATCAAGACTTTGCAATTGACAAGAAAGAAGACAAAAAAAAAAAAAAAAAAAAGGCAGGAAAATGTTCAAATGATGAGTGTTTCTACATGGGGAAATGCAAAGAATAATGAAAAAAATACGACGTGAAGATGAAATATGGTAAGCTGAAGCAAGCGGTGGACATTTTAAACCTACAATGCCTGTAGACTTTCTCCTAGACTGGAATACAGAATTCAAATCCTATTACTTAATATATGGAGTGTAAGTCACACAAACACAGGTACATCAACAAAGAAGTCAAACTCAAGTTTGACAACTCTCTGACAAAGCTGGTTGTATAAACGGCTTCATTAATGTCTGGATTTGGACAATGGGAAACTGGGTCGTTCTGCTTTCTAATGCATTCTGGAGCTAAAGATTACAACCAAAGAAGTCCTGTAGGTCTAATTAAGAAAAAAAGGAACTGAAAACCTGAAACGGACAGTAAATGGGAGGGACCCAAATATACTCTGCATATAACTTACTAGGTCACAAGGCACTATTATCCTCCCTCTCCAAAATATGAAAGTTAAGAAAATTAAATGAACTCTTCTAGAATTATACAGCTATAAAGCAGCAGAGCTGAGAATCCTTAGCAATTTCAAACCCCACACTATGGAGGTATAGCATATACCTATGGAGACTCTACTGATTTAATCTCAGTGAGAGGTCTGCATCAGGCCTGTTCTGCTTTCCTTCTGCCTTTGCTAGACTACCACAAAGATGGAACATAAACTTATAGATTTTGATTCTGAAGGAAAAAAAAAAAATCTACCTTTGATATTTTCTAGAAATTTCTGCCAGCTGTAAACCAGCAAGAATCCAGAAGAGATTGGGAGTTTGGATAAACATCTACTTCCCTCCCTCACCATTTCTTTTTTAGTTTTTCAAGACAGGATCTTGCTTTGTAGTTCAGGCTGGCCCTGAGCTCACTATGTAGTCCAGGCAAGTCTGGAACTCACAGCAATCCTCCTGCCTATGCCTCCCAAGTGCTGGGATTACAGACGTAAGCCACCATGACTGGCATTGTGGTATGTGGTACCGATTGCTGGGGGGCATGAGCCACCATGCCTGGCATTATTGTATGTGGCTACCAGGGATCAAATTAGGGACCCTGTGCTTGCAAGGCAGATGCTGGAACCACTGAGCTAAATCCCCAGCTCCCATATTGTTTTTAAATTACTTACACAAAGTAAGGAAAATCAAAATAACTTTGTAGTATTAAAGGTTAAATAAAAACATGGTTCATTTCAACTGCAAAAAAAACTTAAAATTATTTTAGGCAATGTGGAAATAGTAACTAAAATGAGAGTTGCCAAGATTTTCATGAAAAGGTGAGATGTTACTTAGGGTCACTGAGGGGCAATTTCCTGTAACTTTTGATTCCCTGATCCCCCTGTTCTTCAGACACCTTGGTCTTGCTTCCTGAATAACCTAATTAAACAAATTTCCCACCCTTTACCTTTCTTTCTTCACCTTATCTGCTATTTTTCTACTTCAACTCCTATCTATTGCCAAGCTTTTACCACCCATAACTAAGTCTGTTAACATAATTCCTCAATCTGTTAAATTCAGGGAACTCAGAAAGACCAAGACCTCTATAGCTCAGGAATAGTGTAACTAAATTAAACCTAGTCCTTAATATTCCCAAGTCAGTGGTCTCTGTTAAATTATACTGCCTCAAAGGTTCAACTGCCATGAATTCACAGCAACTTAAGAAGTAAAATAATGCCAACATAAATTAAAAAGCAGGCACAATGAGGAAGGAACAAAAGACAGATGGCAGGGAAAACAAAGTTGGCATTGCAACTATGGTAAGGAGGAACTCACAGCACTTCCAGGAGGCTTTCTACTGGGAACTAGCTTTGACTAAAGATAGCATGAACAGTCTATTTTCCATGTCCCTAATGCCATCTTTAGGGAGAAGTGAATTTGCTCTTATGAATTATTTTCTAATTCACCCTGATGTAGTTTTATACAACATACTATACCAAAAATGGGCGAAATTTTATTTCCTCTTTTAAGAAGTTCCTAATTACCATGTTATAGATACTACTAAATTATATATGAAAACAAAAGATTCTTTTTGATTTTTTTCAATTTTTAAAAAAATTTGAAACAGAGTTGGGCATGGTAGTGCATGCCTATAATCCCAGCCTTAAGGAAGCTGAGGCAGAAGATTGTCCTAAGTTTGAGGACAGCCTGGACTATGTAGTGAGTTTAAGACCAGTGTGAACTACATTTTTGAGACCCTACCTGAAAAAAACAAAAAACAAAATTTAGAACAGTCATGAGGCACATGCCCGCTTCAAAATTGCAGTTCTCCTGCCTTAATCTCCTAAGTACCTGGGAATACAAGAATATGCCATCACACCTAACAATTTTTCATTCTCAGTAATTAATCCATTGTGGACACTACTGAAAAAAACTGATGTAGGAAAGAAAAGTCAATATGAAATGCAACTTCCTAAAACGCAATCTGAAAAGCAATTCTTAATACACTGAACAACACTTTAAGATAGGATGCGTATACACACAGTTATATACTCTCAGGCAAACTTGTCTTCAACTCTTATTTTGAGGAAAAAAAAAATAAAACTTGCAATAACCCCTACATTTGCTGTCATTTAAAAACTCTGTTAAAAGACACCAGATGATATGATTTCCTACCTCCGTGCAACATAATAAAAAATGGGATTCCCAGCTTTCGAAGTGCCAGCTTGGTAGAAAATACTTAATGTTTTCAAAGCCTTAAATTCTTCTTTTTCGTGTACCTGATGCCTAAAAGAAAAATGAACAGAGTATAAATCAGGCATTCTATATCATTCCCAGAGTATATACAAAAATGAATGACTAAATCAATAACAAAATAGAAAAATGACAAAATATTAAAAAAGCAACAGGCCTTTTCAAGAGCAATTTGGCAATATATACCACAAATTTCAAGGTGTTACTTTTTGGACCACATACTTTTAAGACTGTCCTAGAAAACTAGTGAATAGGGACACTGAACACAGGATTGTTTTCACTCATGGTATTTTGTTCAGAACGAGTAACGTTTTTGAAGTTCATTTATTTGGTTTTTTTTCTGAGTTCAATTTATCAATTTTTTCTTTTCTAGTTTATGGATTTCTGAATGGATCAGTCTTTCCATTTCTCATGTTTTCTCCTTTGATTATTGGGCATTTACCTTCATGAATGATATGAAGCTCTTTTTTCAGATGTTACTCAGTTTTATCAAGACCTATTTTCAAAGTCCATTCTCCTAGGTGTGGTGCTACATGCTTGAAATCCAAGTACTTTGAAACCTGAGTTAGCAAGACTATCACCAAGGCCCGCTGTTCCTTTATGTACGGATGCATTTTATTTTATTTATTTTTAAAAAAATGGGTCTCAAAGAACATCACTGAGAATTTAGGGAACAAAATGTCACCTAACATTTATTAAACACTTTATACACACACCAGATATTGTTCTAAGTATATTACGTACAACAGAGCATTTAGTCTTCCAAGTATAGAGACTATGGAGTAATGAAGAGTTTTTTTTTTTTTTTTTAAGGAAAATAGAACATTGGCAAAGATGTTCTACTCAGTAATGTTCAACTCAGTAATGTTGAATTAAAAGTTTTATATTTTTGTAATAATTTAAATTAGGTAATTTGAAAATTGTGTGGAAAATATTCCTTTAATTATATAGGCATAAACACTTGTTACATTAAGAAAAATCTAATAGAGCTAAATATTAAGTTGAAAAGTGATTTTCATACATCCTTTTATGTACTATATTTTCTAGAAATTTCTGCCACCTGTAAACTAGCAAGAATCCAGAAGAGATTGGGAGTTTGGGTATTTGACCAGTTATCAATGAATTAGAGCACTATGTGCAAAATTATGACCTATATGTAGTATCATTAATAACAGAAATTTAGAATCTAAGGTATGTTACATGCAAATCTTTAATGTGAATTAACTTCTGGATATCAGATTCTGATTTTTCCTTGTCTCTGGCACATACTATTCACAAAACACTGGACCAACAGCCATCACAGAACACTTACTAGGTGTAAAAATACTATGAAAGGCACTTCAAAGAATTTAGTAAACTTTGTTTACTGTAACATTATCAAGGTAAATGTCTAACAATGAGAATCTTTTAGTTTACAAATGAGATTTAAAACAAATGTTCACAGAAGTGTTATGGTAATACTGAAGTATAGTACACTATATTTTCTGAGCCTTAATCTAAAAAGAATTAGAACCATCAACTTTTAGGAAGGTTCTCAAAAATGCTACATTGTGTTGGAAAGTCCAATTTAAGTAATGTGTACTTAAAAGCAAAAAATATACACATTTAGTGGGGATTCTTAGGAAAGAAAGTTACTCATACTGAGTTGCATTTTCCTGAATTATAATATAAATATTCTTATAGGCATTAAATATAAAAGTAAAGCAAAGCAACATAAGTTATGATTTAGTAAGTCATATTTTTCTTTTATGAGAAAAATTACTATATAAAATTATTTCAATAATATATGCATAGGAGAAAAATTGTTTCCCCAAACAAGGGAATGTTATTACTACGTTTTTTCTGATAATCTTTCATCAAAAATAAAAGCATATATAACAAGTGACCTGGAGGTAAATTTCACTGTTCAACCAAAAAAAAAAAAAAAGCAATCACACTTAAGGACTGTGGTTTACCTAGTCATAAATTCCTCAAACTTGGAGCTGGTAAGGTTAAGGCTTGACCAATGTGTATCTGCCACAGGCTTGTGCTCTGGAGGACCAAGGTATGCAAGAAGTGTTGCCATCTTATCAAAAGGTCTTCTTCCAACAGCTTTATGATCCCTAGATACAGCAAATGACTTAGAAAGTAGCAATTCATATTTAGCAGGATACATTTCTATTGATTATGATTGATTTCTTCTTACTGATAGTCTCCACAAAAGGACCTCAGGGATTATAAGTACACATGAAATATTTTTAAAATATGGTCATTTTCCAAAATATAAAAATTATAATCAATTTAAATTCAAATTTTAAAATAAAATTCATAATCCATTATTACTTTTTCAAAAAAACATTTATCAGTACATTTTAGACATACAATCAAATGTACTTTCTAAATTTCCTTGTGATTTTTTTTTTGGCTTTTTTGTTTGTTTTGTGGTATTGGGGATTGAACTTGAGACTTTGGACTGTAAGTCTTTGTTTTTGTTTTTTTTTTTTTTTTAGGTTTTTTGAGATAGGGTCTCGCTTTGTGGTTCAGGCTGGCCCTGAGCTCAGCCTCCAACTCACATCACAGCAATCCTCCTGCCTCTGCCTCCCGAGTGCTGGGATTACAGGCGTGAGCCACCACGGCCGGCACTGTGATATGTGGTACTGGTTGCTGCTGGGTGTGAGTCTCCACACCCAGTATAGGTATGTGGTTACCAGGGATAGAACCCCGGGCCTTTGCACTTGCAAGACAGGCGCCGATCCACTGAGCTAAATCCCCAGCAGGCACAGTATTCTTGAGCTTAATTCTCAGCCCAGTCTATCACCATTTAATGGTTAGTTAATGAGCAAGCAAAAATAACACTCTGATCTTCTTCTCGAGGTAAAAATATGTTTCAGAAACTAGTATATAGGAAATGGACATATGTAACTAAAGAAAATTTGAATTTTCAAAAGTTATTAAACATACTAATATGTGTGAGAAGCAAAATACTTTCACAACACAAACTGACAAAAATTATTAAGTATAATAATACCAACTTTATTGAGGTGTAATGTAAAGAAGTGTCATAAAATAATTCTGGTAAAAGAGTATACATGCATGCCTTGAGAAACAATTTGGCAGCATCTACTAAAGTTGAGGTTCGGTGTACTCCAGAATGAGTACATATTTAGGCAATACAAAGCAATAAAAAAGTAGAAATAAACCTAAACAGTACAAAAAATATATCCAGGAGGCACTGTCTACCAACTTTAAGAAGTAGTTCAGTGATAAATGTTCACCTTCTATAGGTGAGGCTCTGAGTTTCATGCCCAGTACCCTTGCCCCCCAAAAGCTTTATATATAAGTGAAAAGTACCACAAATGGGCTTATTATAGAATTCAATCATTAGCAATTTTTAAAATATTATATTACCAAGAATTAACTGTTCTTCAAATTCAAAGGCCAATACTTGTTGGATATTTAGTAAATTTAAATGTCTCTGTATTGTCACACATTGACAGTCTATAACCAAGAAAAAATTTAAAAAGTCTAATTTGTGATCTATCAACTTGACATTAAAAAATCAGTAGCACCGATGTAGGCCTACTGATCATTTAATATAACTTAATGTATATATATATATGCAATATGTTTCTATATATATGCACTATTCTTTTAATATATGCACTATTCTTGACCAATAATTTTATTACTTCAATTTAAACTAAAAGTGCTCAGTGACTTGAGCAGTCATACCTGTTGCTGGAAAGATACTGGCCAATTTTTTCCTGATTGTTCCAAAGCAGACGGTGTAGGGCAAGTACATTGCCATCACTGATGAAGGAAAGACTATGATTTACGGCATCACTCGTGGGACAATCTGATGCTATATCAAGGAAAAACCTTAAAAAATGCAAAGCTATTAGAATTTTTGCCAAATATGTTCATATTAATAGTGAATTAAATTTATACAAAAGCATAATAATCTAAATTATCAAGTAACCGAATACAGTATGGAAGCTTGTTCACACACATGCCTGTCGTCAAACAAGAGAAGAAGAACAAAAGACTCGGTCTGCTGTTTGTGATACCTGACCTCAGCTTCAGAGTAGGTTCTCAAGTTAGAGAACAACACATTTGGATGACCAAAAATGGAAGAAAAGCTAGCATATCGCAGATAAAGAAATGGTGGCCAAAAAGACAAAAGATGTCCTCGAAGTTACAGATAGCAGTTAGAGCTAGGATCAGAACCTTACTTTTCTTAATTCTATATGGGTAATCTGATAGAACATGAATCAAATAAATAAATAAATAAATAAAGTTTACCAACCATTTCCTTTTTTTTTTCTTTCTCTCTCTTTCTGACTCCCTTCCTCATCAAGATATGGTCTTGCTTGGTAGTTCGGGGCAGATATGAACTTAAAGAGATTCTCCTGTCTCAGCCTCCCAAGTGCCATGATTACAGGCATACACCACCCTGCCTGACTAGTACTTTCTCATAAATTACCTCATTTGTTTCTCTTAAAACAACTCAGGCAAATGAAGCAATATCCCTTCTTTACAGAAAAATCAATAACTCAGAGTTAATATTGTTCATCATGAAAATCTAGCCAAGGGCCAGGGATTTTGCTCAGTGGTGCTGCACCTGCCTCACAAGTCCAAGGTCCTGAGTTCAGTCCCCAGCAACACACACCTAAAAAAATCTAGCAGATAATTTCTAAAATGTAAAGCCTCAGTAGTTATTCAGGTACATAAACAGAATCTTACTCATTTACAAAAGAGTAATTTTTAAATTCAGATACACTTCCAAAAATGGGAAGTATCAAAAACACTAACATATACAAAAAAATTCTGATTATATAGTATTATGTATTTGTATATATTTGGCTTTTTTTAATTAAAAGGAATCTTCAAGTCTTTTATTTCAATAGATATGTTAAAAATCCCTCTTTGACAAAAAAGTAAGGAAACAAATTTTATATATATGGGGGGGTGGTAGGATGGGTGGGGCTATGGGAAAAAATGAGAATTAAGTTGTGTCTTATACTGGTACAAATCCCCATTATGGAGTGCAATCATGATGTGTATATTTAATGTACCAATAAAGATAATTAAAAAAAAAATCCCTCTTTGTTTTCAAATACAGAAACCACCACCAGGGTTGGGGATTTAGCTCAGTGTTTCCAGCATCTGCCTTGCAAGCGCAAGGTCCCTCATTTGATCTCTGGTAACCACATACAACAAAGCCAGGCATGGAGACTCATGTCCACCAGCAATCAGTACCACATACCACAGGGCCTGTAATCCCAGCACTTGGGAGGCAGAGGCAGGAGGATTGCTGTGAGATCCAGGATTGCCTGGGCTACATAATGAGCTCAAGGCCAGCCTGAACTACAAAGCAAGACCCTGTTTCAAAAAAAAAAAAAGAAACCACCACCAAGCTGTAAAGAATGTAGCATTAGGGCTGGGATTTAGTTCAGTGGTTCCAGCATCTGCCTTGCAGGTGCTAGATCCCTACTTTAATCCCTGCTAACCACATAAAACAAAGCCAGGCGGAGAGACTCACGCCCACCAGTAATACCACGTACCACAGTGCCAGGCCTGGTGACTCAGGCCTATAATCCTGTTTCAAAAAAACAAAAAAAAAGAATGTGTTGTTATTTCATGCCATCTTTTATATTCTAAAGTAAGACAAAATATATTCTTAATCTAGAGAGGGAAGAGAAAAAAAATCTACTTCATATACTTCATGCAGGCCACATATCTGGACATAACTGAAATGGAAAATACTTAATTCAAACAGAGAGACTAAGCAGATGTTCAGCTGCTTACCTTCGTGCTGCATCAAAATTGCTCTTTACAAAATCATTAAAAGGTCGCATATGTTCTTCTTTTGTGAAGAGAACATGATTGGCAATACTCTGAAGTATCTAAACAAAGATGGTAATAATCAGATTATTTACTATATACAATCTACATTTTAATACATATTTTTTTCTTTTTTCTAACACTGGGGATTGAACTCAGGGCTTGCTCATGATAAGCAAGTGCTTTATCAGTAAACTGCATTCTCAGCACCACTTCCAAGTTATTTTGACACAGGCTCTTGCTAAGATGCCCAGTCTGGTCTTGAATTCATTATCCTTCCGCTTCAGCCTTTAATCTATTTTTTAATAATACAAATTACCTTATTGATAAAATTTCTTCTAGTAGTACAAAACCACTTATTCCTTGTGCTATAAGTTATTCTAGGTATCATTTCTATTTTCCCAACTAAAAATATAATTATATATACCTAAGTATCTTTTTAAATTTAAAAAACCCCTACAGTTTACATTTCTACATTCTATTTCATACCTTGCAGAATAATTACACAACAAATCATCTGTAGAAGATGAGACATTTGTTAAAACATTTTCCCACAGTAATACAGGTACATGTATAATAAATTCATTTGCAATACAAACAAAAAAAATTTTTTTTGGTACCAAGTATTGAACTTGTACTTGTGAGGGGCACAGCAGAACCACTAACCTAAATACCCAGCCAAACAACATTTTGTAAAAAGCACAGATGAAAATCACAGGTCACTTCAAAAGTAAATTTAAGAAAAAAGTATTGTGTAAAAAATTAACAATCTAGTTGGAAGAGAAATTAAGATAGCTAGATTATCAAAATAATTCACCTTTGACATTAACTTCAAGCCCCTTTCGATTCTAGGTAGTGGCTTTTTATCTAAAATCCCTGCTTCATATGGTGAAACAATGGCAGGATTTATAAATCTGAGGAACATGGCACTTCCTACTGCACCGATGCTGTTCTGAGGGAAGCGCTGGCTAACCACCTAAAAACAAGAAGTTGAGAATTGAATATGCAGTTTGAATTAAAATAAAGAAATGGGAACAAAGAGCACAAATGTCAAACTTCACACAAACAAGAAACCCTCTCAATCAATCCTCACATAAATGTTTTTATTTTCTTCCTTCACAAGCATCAGAAGATCATGTTAACACTTAACTCTAATCTTGTATCATTTTAGAGCACAGTTAAGGTATCTGAGAAGAAAAACCTTCTAGATGAGTGGTGTAGAAGAGATCTGAAAAAAAGAGCTTATTATCACTGTTTATAGTGCAAATTTGATGAATAATGAAAGCAAACACAATTTCACATAAAGCTTAACATAGTTTACAAAGATTAACATGAAAATAAGTTAAACTTTATAATGCAAAAGCTATGGTTTTAAATATCATACCTCTGAGACATCCTACGACTAATAATAAATATTTACATTTTGCTATACACCAGTTATAACTTAATTTCTGAGAAAAAAATGTTTGCTCTATACAAAACAAAATCTTTAGTTTTCTGATGGGAGAGAAAAACTACTTACAATCAGTGTTACTGTCAGTTTCTTTTCTTCACCAGTGTGCTTTATAATACAAGGACCTACCTATTGTTTTAACCATGGAGGAATGAAGTTTCTTGGGGACCTAAAAGAAAGAAAGGATCCCACCAGAAGAGAGAACCCCAGTGTCTACCTCAATTTATAATTCTGCCAAGTAATAAAAATTAAATATTCAGGAGATGGTTGCCCATTCTTAAAAACAGCATAAATTCAGTATCTAAAATAGATTCACCTTCTCTTGAGACAACATTCTACAATGTACATAAGATAGTGGGGACATTAGATTGGTAAATATAAAATTGGCTCGGTCACATCACTTCCTAGTGGACCCATTTTTAAAATATAAAAACTGCATCATTCCAGAACTCACATTTTCATATATATCACACACATACTTATTTTTAAAGAAAATACGTAACATTTTCATCTCTACAGCTATTCTTGCTTGACGTTACTAGCTACTGCTTAAATCAGTGATGAATGCAACAGTGAAGCTGTGCAGTTCACTTAGTAGACTGGGACTGCAAGACAGACCTGGACTTCAAGGTATAGGGGTTCGGTGAGAGAAATGGGCTTTACCTGCACAATCTCACATAACTCTACTCTTCCTCCTCAGGCCAAAATAAAGTAATACTTCTTGTTATGAATTTACATGATGCAATGACTAGACTGACTCTGGAATAAATGGCTATTTTACTTCACAACATCCCATTTAGTGCTTTCTGGAGTCCATATTTTCTATGTGCTCTTATCTATTGCCTGTATTTTCAAAATATTTTATTATCTCTAACATGAAACTAGTAAAATTAAGAGTTTTGAAAAATGTCTTTAGTTTTTAACCTAAAGAAAATCTTTATAATGAAGTAACATTTGAGGTATTTTTCAAGTGATATTTTCCTATTTTGACTTATACTACGTAGCTCAGGAAGTTTCTTTGAGTTACAGTCTTTTGCATGCTTATTGAATGTATGAAGAGTCATCTTACATGTAAGTAAAAGAAAGCTCACATCTGTTTTGGTAGAAAGGCTTTAAAATTTAAATGTTTATTTTTAGCTGAAGTACACTTTTAAATATAGAATTAAGAAGGAAATGCAAATGCCTTTACTATTTCAGTATAGTATTTAACCTTTGAGGGATTAGTAACCTCTTAAATCTGTAAAAACTTAGAAAAAAGAATGTATATGTTCACACAGACAAAAGTCATCAGATAATTTCAGCATCTTCCTAGATTATCAGTGATTGAGAACTTCTTTTAGGAATCCCAAATTTTAACATTAAAAAAGATATTGATATACCTATAAGATCTAGAAGTCTTGTAAGTAATGATTTAGCAAGAAGGTTGCTTTATTGTGTTTGATTTTGGGGTACTAGAGATCAAACTGTGGGTCTTGTGTGTGTTAAACATATTCTACCACTAAGCTACTTTCTGTGCTTCAAAACTGTTCATATTTAATTTTAAGCACACTGTCTAAAAATAATTAGTAACCTGTTTAGTTTAACCCATTAAAATTCTGAAAGGTTTTAAAAAGCAGAAAGCTATAGTTTCATTTTCAAAGAGCTGTTTGATAAAACACTAACCTTCTGGGAAAGTGTCTCATAAAAATCAGTAAAACAGGGCCAGAGAGTTAGCTCAGTGGTTCTGGCGCTTGTTTTGCAAGTGCAAGGGCCCACATACAATACTGAGAGTGGGTCAAACCCATCAGCAATCAGCACCACATACCACAGTGCTGGGCGTGGTGGCTCACGCCTATAATCCCAGCACTCAGGAGGCAGAGGCAGGAGGATTGCTGTGATATGAGTTTGAGGTTGACTTCAGGGCCAGCCTGAACTACAAAGCGAAACCCTGTCTCAAAAAAAAAATCAGTAAAACATATGAATTTGCTCTTTTAAAATGTAATTTTGAAGCTGGATATGATAGCACATAACTGTAACTCTGAAACTCTGGGAGAATGAGGCAGAAGGACTACAAGCTCAAACCTAGCCTGGGCAATTCAGCAACTTAGTTAAACCCTGTCTCAAAACATTAACCAACCAATAAATAAATGGGCTGGACATATAGCTCAGTACAAATGCCCTAAATTTAATCCCAAGTATTCTCTCCCTTCCCCCCATTTTCTTTCCCCACATTCTTTGTTTTTTTTTTAATTTAGGTTTTTTGAGACGGGGTCTCACTTTGTAGTTCAGGCTAGCCCCGAGCTCAGCCTCAAACTCACATCACAACAATCCTCCTGCCTCTGCCTCCCGAGTGCTGGGATTACAGGTGTGAGCCACCATGCCCGGCACTGTGTGGAATGTGGTACTGATTGCTGCTGGGCATGAGTCTCCACACCCAGTATTGTATGTGGTTACCAGGGAATCGAACTTGGGTCCTTGCACTTGCAAGACAGGCGCCGGAACCACTGAGCTAACTCCCTGGCCCTTTCCCCGCATTCTTAGGACTGAATTCAGAGACTTGTGCATGCCAAGCAAGTGCTTCTACCACTGAGATACAACCACAACCTCTTACATGTATGCAAATTAGTTATTTACTGTTTTTTTTTCCGCAATAAAGACCTTTTGATGTGCGAGTTATATTGATACCTGATTTATATATAATAGTATTCTCTGCCTCAGAATTTCAGGAACGTCTAAATAGATTATTTCCCAAATGGAGAAGTTTACAAAAAGTACTATATTTTTACCATCTTCCACATCTCAAAAAAAGAAATCAGGTCAAAACCTAAAGTACTCCTACCTCAGAAACAAAACTGTTTCATGTTTCATATAAATATGTATCAATATAATTTTGGAATACCAGATAAAACATATATTAACAAGAACGTTGTTAAATAGGCTTCATGAATCAATTTATAAAACAACTGCTTTTTGATTTTGCCACTAATTAACATCACTGTAATTTACCTCAAACTTCTTTTCTTTTTCCTCTTTTGGTACTAGGGATTAACCCAAGACACTTTACTACTGAGCTTTATTCATTTAAAATTTGGGGACAAGGTCTAAATTGTCCAAAGGATGGCTTTGAACCTGCATTCCTGCCTCCTCAGCTTCTCAAGTATTCTGATAACAGGTATGCAGCGCTGCACCTACCTTTGTTCTTTTTCTCTTTTAGATGTGTAAAAATCTAATTTGAATCCAAAAGACTTCTAAGGCTGACACTGGGATAGTTTATGCATTAAAAACAATTATCAGCCAATGCCTCCTTTACTTTCTTTGGTAAAAGCAAAATGACATATTGAAAATAAATGCAGTTATAAAGTATACATCAGCATGGGAATTACTAGCTATATAGATGGTTAAATACAGGAATTTCTCCATTAGGTAGGCAACAACTAAAGTAAATGTAATTATGCATTATGTTAGAATATAATAAACAGAATTATCTGTAATGACTACATAGCTACATACCAGAAGCTGGAAACTTTTGTCAGTATCTTATATATCCTAGGCCATGACATACATATATACATATGAATATATATACACACATATATATACACACATGTACATATATATAATGTACATATACACACACATATATACATTAGAGATAATTATAAAATAAAACATGTATGTGTATTACATACACACATATATATTCTAAAAAACAAGGTGGCCTACTCTTAAAAGATTAGATACTGTTAAGCAAATAACTCCCAAAAATGACGTTTTAAAATTATAATGATTAAACTTTCTTGTTCTTTGAAATGTCTTCTAAAAAATGTCAAATTACCGATTAGATTCTCTTTATTTCCAGGAGGACCTGGTATCACCTGTGCTAAGAAATACATTCCAAAACTTAGTGTTTCCCAGACACTTTTTAAAAAATCTGAAAATTACTTGAAAAAAAAATTTCAAGGAACAAATGTTAGACAAAATCTTAGTAAATAAAGCAATGTTATGAAAGCCAAAATACATGCTCTAGAGAAATAAAGAAAACCTAATTTTTAATTTATGTGATATACTACACTATAATATTAGTGTGACACTGAATAAGAGTGTTAGATACAGTAAATTAATTTCAACAGTGATGCGTATACTATGTTAAGCCCACATGAGAATCAGAAGGCTGAAGCATTAGAACAAAATCTTTATTAATCAAGAAGGCCATCATTCATTTACACATAGCTGACCAAATTTATTTTACTTAAAAAAATCTTGAATGGAAACAATAGAACGAAATATCTCTAAATTTTAATTTAGCCTTGAATTTAAAATAGAAATTTATATTTAAAGCTTAAACAAATGAAAAATAAAACCAGATGAATACGTTTCAAATTATTCTATTTTAAGAAAACTGACTTCTAAAAATTTTTATACATCTTCTCTACAATCAGCTATTTCTACAAAGACAGGACTCAGAATGATAAGGATAAGTCACACTGAAAGGTACTGGCAAATTTAAAATGAATGCAAGCCAAATTGTTGTGACAAATTCTACTCGCTGTAAAAAATGATTATGATTACCATAATTTTCTTCCTTTTAAACAAGGGTAAGTTTGTAGAAATAGGCAGTATATTTGCAAAATGAAATATTCCTCTAAAATAACGGCTCACTGAATTTTTATCTCAATAATGTAATATTGATTTTCACTCAGATAAAGTTATTCTAATGGTAAGTTTTGCAATCAGAATTTCTATAATCTAATGACAAACTTCTAATTTCTGGCTGAGACTGTTTACATAAAAATGCAGGGAATAAAAACTAAAATTTAGCAGTTTTTAGATTAAACTTAGAAAGTGATACTTTCTGATAGAATGCTTGTCAAGCATGTGCAAGAACCTGGGGTTCAACCTCTAGCACTGTAGAGGAAAAAAAAAAAAAGAACAGAAAGTGACTTTCCCACCAAACATTTCTAAAAATTAAGAAAAACCTTCAATAGGAAAAGAAATAATTCATATGACCTGCTAACAAGAAGCAAGAATGAAGACAGTCAGCATTTCCTAAGGCCTTGAAATTAAGTTTCTTTTGCATTCATTTATAATTTTTTAAATGACAATAAAATTAGACCAAGGATATCCAATGCAACAAATACCCACAATATGCCTTTGGGATAAATCAAACCAAAGGAACACAGAGAACATTTCAATGTAACTTAATTCCAGGGTTAATTGAAATGAAAGCTATTTTGTGCCAGAATTAGTAGAATGATTTTACAGTGAAGGTCAAATAGACTGAAGTGAAGATGTTCTTAACAAACAGCAAAGATTTTTTTGGTTTGCTTTGAAAGAAACAGCTAATAAAAAGTTCTCCGAACTTACTGATTTTTTGTTTTCCTTTTTTTCTTTTACTGTAGCTTTATTCAGTAGGGAGTGGCAAGTTGCCTACAGAACAGAGATGAGCACAAACAAGTCACAGCACCGACTACATACAGCAACAAAAACAATGTTGGCTTGTACACAAAATTACACGATAAAATGTAACACAAATGGAATCAACAAAAAAACTAGAATTCAACTGAATTTTGTGGGATGAATTTTAATTTTGGATTTTAATTTTTATTACATTTTTAAAGGCAAGCACTAAACAGCAAGAAATGTTGAGACCCAATCATATCTACTATTTCTGGCTATGAATCACAATAAAGTTTTCCCCGAGTAAATTTGCATATATGGAATTTACATTTTAATTAATTCCTGACTTCTGATAAATTTTATATAAAATGTTCATTATAAGTAGATCACATATTAGGAAGAGGTCTTTGTGCCTGTATAATTTTTTTCTGATATGTAAAATATTTCTCTGTGTATCCTTCAATTGACTTAGTTATTTTTCTAATATCTGGCATTTAACTAAGATCACATTGACTAAAATAAACTTAAATAGAACATAAAAATTCATGTTAGAGATTCTGAATAGAAGTCTCTCTAAAAAAGATTACAGTTAAGGTTTCATGTATTTTTCAATGTTTTCAGGCTGCTTCCTGCAATAGTTCTATACAGAGGATATTAAAAGCTCTGCAGTATTTGGGAGGAAAATGTTATTAGCTTAACTAGAAAAGGCATTAATATTAAAGTTAAGACACTAACAAGATAATTACAGAATAAAACTGTAAGCCATCTTATACCTTTTCACTTATTAAAGCTGAGCATTTACCAGAATTGCCCTCCCACCCCCACATTCATAAAAACCAAGAGATCTACTGGTTTCATCTCAGAGCTCCTTCTGGGCTGAAGAGTTCTTTCAAAATGAAAATTTTCTGACTAGGCTACACTAGGCAGAATAATTATTTTAAAAATGCTTTTAAACCAGAAAATTTTTAATGCACTACACAGTACATTTTATTCTAGGAATTCTAGTCAAACTACACCATAATCCTTAAAAACTTGGGCTTAAAGTTAGTCTGACATCCATCCATCCATGCATACATGCATGCATCCATCTAAGTAATTCTTGTACACATACATGCCAGAGATTCTAAGCACTGGAAGCAGCAGTAAAACAAGAAAAAAAAGTCTTTTTATCTCTATGGAGCTTATATTCAGACTTTAGAAACAAAAATATTAGTAACTATGGGCTCGGAATTTAGCTCACTGGTTCCGGTGCCTGTCTTGCAAGTGCAATGGCCCGGGTTCAATCCCTGGTGAACCACATACAATACTGGGCATGGAGACTCACGTCCACCAGCAATCAGTACCACATACCACAGTGCTGGGCATGGTGGCTGACGCCTGTAACCCCAGCACTTGCGAGGCAGAGGCAGGAGGATTGCTGTGATATGAGTTTGAGGCTGAGCTCATGGCCAGCCTGAACTACAAAGCGAGACCCTGTCTAACAAAAAAAAAAAAAAAAAAAAAAAATTAGTAACCATATAAAAATTCCTATTAATTTTTTCAATGGTGATATACAGCCATCATTTAAGGTCTTAAATTTTAATTCTATAAATCAAAAAGCACATTTACTGCAAAAAGTGATACTTACTTAGAATCATAATAGCTTGGCCTCAGAATTTGCTTACCATGACATAAAGAAAATATCTATTTGGGTAATTAATTTCTCTTTATTTCAAACTATCAGAGGAAAAGTGGGAAAAAACACATGAGAAAATAATTATAAACTGGACACAAGTTCATAGTTAAGTATCCCTATGTAACTTCAAACTACTCTACTAAGAGGGCATGTAAAGCAATAGAGCTGACTAAACACAATACATACAAAAAGTTTCAAAGGGCAAAATATAAACTCAAGTAAAAAAAGCTAATGCTCAGAGTTTATTACCTAGTAACATGCTAACTTAGCTTTCAAAATTTCCTAAGTAGATTCCAAAAGCAGGAGCTATGTTTATGAAAGGAAATTTAAAAATCAACTACTCTATCCTTCTGAGTAGAATATAAAAGTACCATTATGTTACTGCCAGATTCAGAAGGGCAAAAATAAAGCAAAAGAGGAAAGATGAATAAAAACAACAGCAAGCCAAAGGAAGAAACTAGCTTTGGAAAAAGACTCAATCAAAAAAATAAAATGAGATAAAAGCTTACTTTTTCTATCTTTACTTTTAGTTACTGAATGTAAAACTTCTTGTTATCAATCACATACTATAAAACAAAATCTTATTTATAGCATACTTCTGCTCCAAATGACTGCTCTCCCACAATGTTAAATTTCCCCAGTATTTCAAAATAATACAGACATATACTTAATGTTTTAAAAGAAGAATTTTATGAAACATTTCATATAATTCAACTGTATTAAGGTAGGATAGGTTAGTTTACTATAAAGTGCTCTAAAGCACAACACACAATGTTTGGTAAGCCACCAGTCATCACCTGGCTCTAATTTTACTACTGTATTTCCTTCCCTTTTTAACCATGAAAGCTGACAAGCATCTTGTTCACTTAAGTAAATAATGAGCGGAAAAAGAATGTGATAGTAATGATAGTAATAATAATAAAAAAAAACAAAGCTTATGTACACGGGGTCAAGGAATGCAAGGTGGGTGTGGGAAGGGGAAAAAATGAGAATCAAGTCATGGCATATTCTGGTACACACTCTCAATGTTGAATGCAATGATGATGTGTATTCATAATGTACCAATAATGATTTGAATTTTAAAAAAAGTAGAAAGGGAAAATTTATTCCTTAATTAAATATTTCCTACTTTCTAAGTATCATAGTATCCTTTAATATTATTAATAACATGGTCTCAAATTAGTGTCCAAGTTTCTAATGATATAAAATTTTTTTTTCATTTAGGATGATAACCACCCAGAGAATTTCTACTAAAATCTATCAGTCATATACTTAAGTCATGAGTCTCTTTTAATTTTTAACTAGCTCAAGTCAAGGCCATTGCCACTTATAAACCAATTTGCTCTCTGAAAACAGTTAATAATATTGGATAGGCCAACCAAGAATCTGACCCAAGTTATTTTTAATAGGTGCTACCCTTACTTGTCTGCCTGGTCTTAGAAAAAGAAAATCAGTGAGTTAGATTTAAAGAAAAATCTAAATAAGGTTTAAGCTTAAAAGACAATATTCACTGTGTAATGAATGATTCATAGTAGAATGAACCACCCTCTAGATTCAGATTTAACTAGTTGAATAAATTGTGTGGGGTTACCTAAGCTCCCTTGAGCCTTTTGAAAAGGTAATAAAATCACAATAAAGCAAAAGAGACTTAATGCTACATATGCTTTACCATCCATGTATATTGTAAAAAGTTTTCTTTTTATAGATATAGCAGATGCATCTTTAAAAATACCAATGGGAAAATTTCCTCACAGAGCAGCCTCCAACAGCTTTTTAAAATGGTGTCTTTACTGAAGCTGTTAATGTTTCTAAGCAACTGGAGCTGTGTGCTAAAAAACAAATGGCTGGGGATGACTCTGCAAAAAGAGAGAGATACAGGCAAGGATTTTGGCAAATATCTAAGTTTCTTCCCCAGCCCCAGCCCCAAATTCCAACAGTATATCTTCCTTCTCAAAAGGCTAATGTGGATTTGCAGAACATCTCTTGCAGTAAATCATTTTTATAAGTGCAAATGTAATTTAAAAACAGGAGAAACCATAAAAGAGTAAAGACCTAATTCCCTCAACAAGAAAGGAATGATTGGACCTCTGAACTCAGAAACATTACTTACAACAATAAGTATGAGATAAGAAAGTCTAACGGCTTGGTCTGAATGATGATACAACAGATCTTATATGACAGAATAATACATAAACAGAACATTCTCCTAGGAAAACAAGAGTCAAGACAATTATATCTTAATGAAGAAACCAAAATTACAAAGCAAGTAATTCATGATGTAAAGCGAGGGACTTGCCTCTAGTGTGAAAGACTAAGTAATTTAGGCAAAAGATACCAACAAAATTCCATAATGTATATCATTTCAGCCACATTCAATAGATTCAATAAAATTTAAACATGCTCTGAGTGTAAGAAAAATTTAATATTTTAAACTATTCTCTTAAAATACTTCAAAAATGTCCAAAGAGAAACTGAAGTTTCTTCCAAAGCCAATTCTGACAACTCAATGTCTTATTCACTCAATTGATTCAGTGTTATAGTCAATTATCCAAGGTCTGAAGCCAACCCTCTGGTCAAGCATTTTTCTAAATTCATCTTTGGAATAATAACTGCAATCTCAACTTTAAGCATACCTGGTATAAACAGTGGCACACACTTCGAAGCTGAGGAGGAAATTCTGAGGAAGAACTGATGATGGCATGGAAGAACTTTTCGGTCATCAGAAGGAGCTTCCGCTGGTTTTCTTCAAGGCTCTCTGATGGTTCTAACCTACAGAAAAATTTTTAAAAAGTTTAAAAGAAACAAAGTCACTCCTTAGAAGGGACTCTTTAAAAGATATTCAGCCAGATGCAAATGAAAGGACTTTTAACCTTATTTGAATGAATAAAAAAGACAATTTTTTTTTTTTTTTGTAGTTCAGGCTGGCCCTGATCTGAGCCTTGAGCTCACAGTAACCCTCCTGCATCTGCCTCCCAAGTGGTGGAATTACAGGTATGAACCACCACACTAAGATGTGGTTCCAATTGCTGATGGGCATGAGTCTCCATACTTGGCACTGTTGTATGTGGTTACCGGGTATCGAACCCGGGCCCTTGAATTTGGAACGCAGGCAGGCACCAGAACCACTGAGCTAAATCCCCAGCCAAAAAAGAGACGATTTTGAAACAACCAAAAAATTTAACATAAAATATTTCAAAGAATTAAGATGTAGGTGCTGGGGATTTAGCTCAGTGGTTCTGGTACCTGTCTGGCAGGTACAAGGGCCCGGGTTCAATTGCCCGGCAACCACATACAGTACTGGGCGTGGAGACTCATGACCAGCAGCAATCAGTACCACATACCACAGAGCCGGGGCGTGTTGGCTCATGCCTGTAATCCCAGCAGTGGGAGGCAGAGGAAAGAGGATTGCTGTGATGTGAGTTTGAGGCTGAGCTCAGGGCCAGCCTGAACTAAAAAGCGAGACCCTGTCTCAAAAAAAAAAGGGGGGAGGGGGCGGGGATATAGCTCAGTGGTTCTGGCACCTGTCTTGTAGGCGCAAGGACCCGGGTTCAATCCCCGGTAACTACATAACAATATTGGGCGTGGAGACTCACCCCAGCAGCAATCAGAACCACATACCAAAGTGCAGGGCGTGGTGGCTCACGCCTGTCATCCCAGCACTCGGGAGGCAGAGGCAGGAGGATTGCTGATGTGAGCTGGAGGCTGAGCTCAGGGCCAGCCTGAACTACAAAGTGAGACCCTGTCTCAAAAGAAAAAAAAATAATAAATTAAGATGTATTTTGTATACGTACCAACTCCCCATGAAGAATATAATTATGTACTTCAAACATTTACCAAGTTAAAAAAGAAAAATAATGTTGCCTCAGTGAAATGGACTCCTGAGTCATTCTTGGGCATTTAATTTTTCAGAGCATAGATACAATTTTCTTTTCTTTCTTTTTTGAGACAGGGTCTCCCTTTGTAGTTCAGGCTGGCCCTGAGCTCAGCCTCAAACTCACTTCACAGCAATCCTCCTGCCTCTGCCTCCTGAGTGCTGGGATTGATTACAGGCATGAGCCACCATGCCCAGCACTGTGGTATGTGGTACTGACTGCTGGTGGGCGTGAGTCTCCACACCCAATATTGTATGTGATTACTGGGGATCAAACCCGGGCCCTTGCGCATGCAAGACAGGCGCTGGAACCAGTGAGCTAAATCCCGGCCCTAGATACAATTTTCTATGAAATCTTCTTTATAGAAGAGAAAATGCTGCCGCTTACTTTTGAAGTGGTAACTCTGTTGGATCATTGTTAGAAATGCCAAGCAATAAAAATGAATTTTTTTATGATCTGATACAATTTTAATTTCTAATAAACACTGATAAAAAATATTAGAGATTAATTTTTATTTTAGGAGGTGCAGAAAGAGTGGGACTGTATGCAATAAGTGTGTTTATAGTCTACATCTACCATAAACATTATTTCCAGGATTTGCTTTAAAACACCTGAACAAAATGGGGCACAAGTGGAGGAGACAGCCAAAACAGGTATGGCAGGAATTTTCTGGTTCACTCTCCTCTGTGTATGACAAAGATCAACACATACATGATGGTGTGAGCTTCAAAAGTCTTCATTAACACTAATAAAACACAATATTTGTTTCTCCTCCTACATTTTGTTTCTAATATTTATCTATATACATGAAAATTTTGTGCATTTACTTTATTGCATAATAATGCATTGTATAACATGATTCTGTGAAGGTTTTGTTGGTTGGTTGTGTAGTACTCGGGATCAAAACTACAGCTTCACATTAGTAGGCAAGTATTCTATCACTGAGCTATACTTCTAGTCTTCATATTATGGTAAAAAAATTTAAACATTATTTTTTCACTTTTATGGACACTATTCCAATGAATATTCTTGTGTGTATGCAAGAGTTTCTCTCTGGCAACTAACTAAAAATGAGCAATTAAGCATATGAAAATTTAAATTATGTATTAATAACACTACAACCCGTAATATCTAAGAATTCACTGCATTTTCAGTGTATAGATTGAGTATACCTTATCAGAAATGCACCAGAAGTGTTTTAGATTTTTTCTGATTTTGGAGTATTTGAATATACTGTACCAGTTAGGCATTCAAAACCAAAAATCTGTAATGCTCCAAAATCTGAAAATTTTTGAGGACCATGATGATCCAAACCATGATGAAGCACTTCAAATTTGTGGATTAGGAAGGTCAACCTCTGTCAGTGTAGTAGGTAAGAAAGGATGTCTCATATTTTCAGGCTTTATATCCATGAATTCTAGTAAGGTTTTACATACTCTCATATCATTTGTGGCCACTCAGGTTTCCTTTATTCAGAAACATCTTTCATATCCATTCTGACTTATTAAATGTTACCTCAGTTGGACCTAAAACAAAGTATGTGAAGACTAATTGATTTTTCCTCTTATTCATATATCTTGTGCTTCCCCCATAATGTAAATGGGGTCATCACTATCTTAATCACATCATTCAAGCTATGATGCCACTTTTTCCTACTTTACTTCATTATTTCCTGTGCCCAATCACTGTTGCAGTTCTTATCAGTATGACTTATAAAGACAGCGCTATGATTAAAGCTAGAGTTGCCAAATGCACAGTACTCAGCTTCTCTAAGCCTTAGTTTTTCTCATCAGTAGGACAATAATACTAATTTATACTTTATGGTTTAGATTTTATGCAATGGCTTCCGGATCTACAAAGCTCTACCTCTTTCTGTCACAGTACTCAGCTTCTCTGAGCCTTAGTTTTTCTCATCAGTAAGACAATAATACTAATGTTTACTTTATGGTTTAGATTTTATGCAATGGCTTCCAGATCTACAAAGCTCTTCTTCTTTCTGTCTGGCCCAATTCAAACTCTCAAAACTTTTCCTTATAAAGCTCACTACTTAAACATCTGTTATGTGTTGCAATGCCTGAGCTAAACTAAGTTCCTTGAAGGAAGTGTTCAACTATAGTACCCAATGTATGGGACAAAACAGAATTGCTACAGTCCTGAGGTCCAGGCTACAGAAGGTCAGCAGCCTGCTTGCATGACTATCTATAAGTTGTCTTCAGGGCCGAAGATGTAGGGGTTGGCACATTAGTAGAGAAGACAAATATATATGGAAACATACTTGAGGACAACAATCAATTTTTTGGCCAACGTCAATGGGTTATACAGACTACTAAACACTGATACTATGAAGAAGAAACATTAAAGATTAATTTTTATTTTGGGAGGTGCAGAAAGACTAGGACTGTGTGTATGCATGTGTGTTTATAGTCTGTATCTACTAGAAACATTATTTCCAGGATTTGCTTTAAACACCAGAACAAAATGGGGCACAAGTGGAGGAGACAGCCAAAACAAGTAAGGCAGGCAAAAATTTATTCTGGAATGTGGTGACTCCTCATCAGCCTGTATTTCCTGAGATATAAAAATAATAAAATCAAGCCAGTTAATAACACAATGGCCTCTAAGTGTTCAAATGAAAAATCATGCCTCTTATTTTAAATCAAAAGTTCCAACTTATTAATCAACAAGATATATCTGGCTGAAATGGGCTGGAAACTAGGTCTCCTGGGCCAATTAGTCAAATTGTGAATAGAAAAAAATTAAACATTCTATCCAATGAACATATGAATAGTGAAAAAAAAGTGAAATAGCCTTGATAGGGAGAAAATCTGAGTGGTCTAGACAGAAGATAATATCCATGACAACATTCCCTTATGCCAAAGCCTAAGCCAGAAAAAGATCCTTAGTCTAAATTCTATGAAGGTTCAGAGGTGAGAAGGCTGCAGAAGTTAAAACTGCAGACAGCCAGGACTGGTGGCATACTCGGGAGGCTGAGGCAAAAGGATCACTAAAAGTTCAAGGCCAGCCTGAACTGTGTGGTGAGACCCTGTCTTGAATAAGCAAAACAAAAAAACACAAAACCCCAAATTCTGAAAGTGCTGCTTTGTGAGGTTTAAGAAAAGAAACCAGGGGCCAGGGAAGTAGCTCAGGGGCGCCACAGTTGACTGGTAAGTGCAAGGTCCTGAATTGATCAGTACCCCCATACACACACACACACACACATACACACACACACACACACACACACACACACACACACACACGAAATAAAGCCATCTCTGTAATATAAAAATGCAAGGTGAAGCAGCAAGTGTTGACAGATAAGCCACAGCAAATTATCGAGAAGATCTAGCTCAAACAATCCAATCCTTCCCCACCATTTACTGTTTCTAGGGCCCTTAAGCATTATATAAAATCTACTCTGTTTATCTACACATGGAATAAGAAAGCCTGACAGTGTTTAAAACATTGTTTACTATTTAAACCCACTGTTGAGACGCACTGCTCAGAAAAAAGATTCCTTTCAAAATATTACTGCTCACTGATAACCTACCTGATCACCCAAAAGCTCTAACAGAGATGTCCAATAACAAGAATGTTTTCTTTCATGCCAGCTAACACAGTATCTCTTCTGCAGTCCTTGGATCAAGGAATATGTCTGATTTTCAAATTTTATCAATTAAGAAATATACTGTACTTTGTAAGGCTATAAGGTACCAGAGGCTGAAATTCCTCTGATAGATCTAAGTAAACTGAAAACCTTCTAGAAAGAATTCACCATTCTAGAAGCTATTTAGAACATTTGTGGTTAACGGAAGGAGGGCCAAATATCAGCAACAGGAGATTGGGGAGAAGCTGATTCTACTCCTAAGGAGTGACTTTTAGAGTTCAAGACTTTGGTGGAAGAAGTTACTGAAGATAGGGTGGGAATAGCAAGAAAATGAGAATTAATACAGGAACCTGAGAATGTGACTGAATTACTACAATCTCATGATAATAAGGCTTTATGTTTTATTAGTACAGGTTAGTTATACAAAATAATGGGTTTTATTTTGGGCAATTTTCACATGCATATAACATTTCAATCATCTTCTCTGTTCTTTCCCTTTTTCTCTTTTCTATTATGGGAAGACTTTAAAAACATGAGAGGTTGGGTGCAATGGCATATGCCTGTGATCACAGCTACTTAAGAGGCTGCGTAACTGAGGAAGCCTTGCAAGTTTGAGGCTAGCCTGCACAACTTAGTGAGAACCCAGACTTGAAAATAAAACAAAATAACAACAAAAACTTTAACAGATGAGGTGTTGCTTCTTATGGGTAAGAGGAATCCAATCCTGGTGGAGATGCTATGAATGTGGCTGAAAAGATAACAAATGAAATTATACCAACTTAGCTGTTAAAACAATAGGAAGGTTTGAGAGAAATGACTTCATTTTTTTCCCCCCTGAGAGAGGATCTCAACTGTGTGATCCAGGCCAGTTTCAACCTTGGTATTCTCCTGATTCAATCTCCTAAGCACTGGGATTATTAACTCCAATTTTAAAATCTGGGCAAAATGCTACCAAGCAGTATCATATTCTATAGAAAAATCTTTTGATAAAAAAATCAATCAGTGTAGTGAACTTCACCGTTCTTAAATTTTGGGGCTTGAGGGTGTATCTCTCAGTGGTAAAATGTGTGTTTAGTATACAATAGGCACTGGGTTTGATCCTCAGCAAAAGAAGGTAGGAATGTTGGAATGGAAGAAAGAAAAAAGGAAGGAGGGAGAGATGGAAGGAGAGGGGAAGGGCAGGAAGAAAGACAAGGAGGAAATAGAGAGAGGGAGAGAAGAGAGGAAGGGAAAGGGAGCAAGAGGGACAGAAAGGCAGATGGACCAAAGCTTCCTTAAACCTCATCCTGGTCAGTCAGCAGTTATCAACATCAAGGCATGACCTTCCACCAGCAACAGATTTTAAAAAGATTATGACTCTGTAGACCCAAGTGAGCAGCATTTCTTAGCAATATTTTAATTTAAAAATATTAGCACAGTATCTTACCAAAGTGAGTACTAAGTATATACTTATTTTCAGAATCTAATAATTTTTATTTCTATACTACTTTCCATATTATACAAATGTTTTGGGCACTCTAGATTCCTCACAGGTCCCTAATATGGTATAGGATACGAATATAATAAAACTCTAAACATTAATAGCAACTGCAAGGCAGGGAAGATTTCATGGAATAGCTGAATTCTTCCAGGACAGAGTGCCAATAGGTGTAGGGAAAGGTGTAGCCATTTGGCAATTTCCTAGGTTAACTGCTTAAGCAGAACTTCTGTTGAGTTCATTATGTAGAACTCCTGAGCCTCCTTATTATCTGGATGTTCCCCAGACTTTGTTAACTTGTACTGATTCTTTTTTTTTTTTTTTTTTTTTTGAGACAGGGTCTCGCTTTGTGGTTCAGGCTGGCCCTGGGCTCAGCCTCAAACTCACATCACATCAATCCTCCTGCCTCTGCCTCCCAAGAGCTGGGATTACAGGCGTGAGCCACCACACCTGGCACTGTGGTATGTGGTACTGGTTGCTGCATGAGTCTCCACGCCCAGTATAGTATGTGGTTATCAGGGATTGAACCCAGTTCCTTGCGCTTGCAAGATAGGCGCCACAACCACTGAGCTAACTCCCCGGCCCCATACTGATCCTTTTAAAAGGGCTGTTGGAAGACAGCTCAGGGGACTTCAGTTCTCTTAGGCTGTTCTTTCTGCTGAAACTCATCCCTGAGTGCCTCTGTTTCCTTCCTCAACCCCAGACCTTACATTGGACCTATGCCGACAAGTGGCGCCCAATGTGGAGTAGGAAGGATGCAGAGGATCAGATGTTTGAGAACCAAAGGATGTGTTCCTTGGTAAGTGGAAGACTTCAGTATTATAGCAGGGAAATTTTCTATCTATAAAAAAACAGTATGCTCAAGTGCTGCTACAAGCCATTAGAGAAGAGGAAAAAATGGAGGAAGAACTGTTATTTCCTCCACTAAGGGAAAACCTAAGTGAAAGTTTTGATAGTGAAGAAAGGGATGAAATTGAGAGTTTAACCATTCAAATGAGAAAGTTGCAGCATAAGGTTGAGCTACTGCAGAAACAAAAGACATTGGCATTCCCTGTAGAGAAGAGGGAACCCTCAGTTCAATTAGAGAGAGCTGGGAAGCAGCAGAATTGTAAAACAAAAAATAAATTTATTCCCTGTAGAACATAGGGAACCCTCAGTGCCTCCACTAGAGATGGCTGGGGAAGTGGCAGGAGGTGTTAATTTTTGGAATCCCCTGACAAATTGTTCCTCCCTTAAGTATGTTCCCAGTTACAATCCAGCAAATGTCTCCTAATCAGCAATATCCCAATGGGTACAGTCAGCTGAATTGGACTCCCTCAGAATCTAAAGATATAAAAACTTTCAAAGAAGCAGTGGTTTCTTATGGAAGGCATTCTCCTTCGACAAATCATCAGTAATTGGGCTTATACCTATAAAATAATTCCCAGGGACTGGAAAGATTTAGTTACTGCTGTTCTCGAGGCAGGACCACAATTACAATGGCTTTCTTGGTGGAGAGAGGAAGCCTCTGACATGGAGCAAAGGAATAGACAAAGAAATGTTGCCATAACTTGAGAAATGTTGTTAGGAGAAGGACCATATGCTGAATTACAGTGACAGGTACAGTACGACGATGCTACGATTATACAGTGTCACCTTGCCACTCTCAGGGCTTGGGATAAGGTTGAAGTGCCAGGAAAAAGGGCTACTGCCTTTACTAAAACTATGCAGAGTGTTGGAGAACCTTATACTGAATTTTTACAAAAGTTGACTATTGCTGTACATCGAGCTATTGCAGATTCAGAGGTACACAGAAGATTTTACTTGAATCCTTGGCTTTTTAAAATGCTAATGTTGAATGTCAGAGAGCTATACGTCCTTTGAAGGCTCAAGGAGCTCCTTTTGAGGCCTGGATTAAACCTACTGCAGACCTAGGCTCTCCATCTTTCCAAGCTGATCTTATAGGGCAAGCTATTTCTCAGGGGTTACGAGGAAATAATAACAAAGGTTATCAATGTGAAAAGATAGGACATATCAAGAAGGATTGTAGGCAACTTAAAAGTGAGGGACATAGAAGCCGAGAAGGTCAGGAGAAAAAATATGTGACTCCTCGTTTATGCCCTTGATGTAAAAAAGGTTTCCATTGGGCAAATGAATGTTGGTCAACACGAGATATACAAAATAATTTTCTGCCTTTGGGAAACTTGAAAATGGGCCTAGCTCGGGGCCCACAGACGAACAATACAAGCCAGGTGTTTCCCATCAGCAATGGCTTGGCTCACCAGCAGATCAATCTAGCCCAGCACAGCCAACTGCCCAATTTCTCCGTGTTGGAGATTTAATGCATGCTACTAAAGGAAGTGCAGCCCTAGATCTTCCAGTGCTTTGTGATATTTTTCTATCTCCCAAAATTCCTTTATATCGAATTCATACTGGAGTTTATGGCCCACTCCCTCCTGGGACTATGGGACTACTATTGGGAAGAAATAATCTCACTTTAAGGAGTTTACGAGTACATCCTGGAATTACTGGTGTGGATCATAGATGGGAAATTCAGATTCTTGCACAGGCAGAGAGAACTATACGAATAGAAGCAGGAGAAAGAATTGCACAATTGCTTTTGTTACCATATGAGAGAGAAAAGGTTTGTCTTGAGGTTAGAAAAGAAGGGTTTGACAGTACAAGCAAACAAGTTTTTTGATAAACTTTAATTAAGGAAGATCGCCCTAAAATGACTGTAATTTTAGATAATATACCCATTGAAGGTCTGGTGGAGACAGGAGCGGATGTTTCTATTATTTCTACTACTTCTTGGCCAGAATCTTGGCCCCTTAAAAGGATTCATACTCAATTTACTGGACTTGGTACTCTTAATGATATTTCTCAAAGTGTTAACATTTAGAAGTGCCAGGGGCCTGAGGACAACAGGCCACTTTACAACCTCATGTTGCCCCTATTGCCCTGAATCCATGGGAAGGGACTTATTACAACAGTGGGGAGCACAAATGTACATTCCTACTTTGACAGATAATGTCAAAAAAATAATTTACAAATTACTCAGAAGGGACATCAGGGTTTAGGTTATCCAAATTTATCACAGGGGCCACTGCTGTGCCAACTGCTCTTCCTGTAAAATGGATTACTGATTCTCCTATTTGGATTGAGCAGTGGCCCTTAACTAAGGAAAAACTACAGGCTTTGGAGACCTTAGTGGAAGTGCAGTTGATGGCAGGTCATAAAGAAGAATCTACTAGTTCTTGGAATTCTCCTGTTTTTGTGATAAAGAAAAGGTCAGGGAAATGGAGAATGTTAACCAATTTAAGGGCTATCAACAAGGTCATTCAGCCTAAGGGACCATTACAGCCTATAATTCCTTTACTTTTTATGCTTCCAAAAGAATGGTTTTTGCTAGTCATAGATCTTAAAGACTATTTTTTTACTATTCCATTACAACCTCTAGATCGGGAAAGGTTTGCTTTTACTGTACCTACTTTTAATAAAGCTAAACCTGTTAAGCGTTATCAGTGGAAAGTATTACCTCAAGGTATGATAAATAGTCCTACTTTGTTGTCCTACCCAGTATTTTGTTGCTCAACCATTAAAACAGATCAGAATCCATTTTCCTACTGTTATTATTTATCATTATATGGATGATATTCTTGTGGCAGTAAAAAGCCAAGACCAATTAGCAGTAATTAGGACAGATATGAAAAATACTTTAGAATCCTGGGGCTTGGAAATAGCTCCGGAAAAACTCCAGCGAGGTTGGGCTGGGGATTTAGCTCAGTGCTTCCGTCGCCTGTCTTGCAAATGCAAGGACCCGAGTTCAATTCTCCGGTAACCACATACCATAGTAGGCATGGAGACTCAGGCCCAGCAGCAATCAGTACCACATATCACAGTGTCTGGTGTGGTGGCTCACGCCTGTAATCCCTGTACTCAGGAGGCAGAGGCAGGAGGATTGCTGTGATGTGAGTTTGAGGCTGAGCTTAGGGCCAGCCTGAACCACAAAGCGAGACCCTGTCTCAAAAAAAAAAAAAAACCTTAAAAAAAAAAAAAAAAAGAAAAAGAAAAAAAATCCAGCAAGGCAATGTAGCTGACTACTTGGGATATAAAGTTACAGCTTCAGCAATCTATCCACAAAAAAAATTCAGATTCGAAAAGATACCTTAAAAACTCTTGGGCGGGGGATATAGCTCAGTGGTTCCGGCGCTGTCTTCCAAGCGCAGGTACCCGGGTTCAATCCCCGGTAACCACATAACAATACTGGGTGTGGAGACTCACCCCAGCGGCAACCACTACCACATACCACAGTGCCGGGCGTGGTGGCTCATGCCTGTAATCCCAGCACTTGGGAGGCAGAGCCAGGAGGATTGTGATGTGAGTTGGAGGCTGAGCTCAGGGCCAGCCTGAACCACGGGGCGAGACCCTGTCTCAAAAAAACCTTAAAAAAAAAAAAAAAACAAAAAACCTCTTAATGATTTTCAAAAGCTTCTAGGTGATATAAATTGGTTGCAGCCTATGCTAGGCCTAACCAATGCGGATCTTACTGATTTATTCCAAATTCTGCAAGGTAATCCTCAATTAGATAGTCTCCGACAATTAACTCCAGCTGCAGAGGCTGAACTCCGTCTAGTATAAGAACAAATTGCTAACGCCTGTCTGGGAAGATTAGAATTAACTTGTTCAATTAACTTTGTTATCTTCCCATCTCCTCACTCACCTAAGGGTATAATTACGTAAAAGGAAGAAAATATTTTAGAGTGCCCATTTTTACCTAATGAAACAAAAGATTAAAAACTTATGGAGAAAAAATTTGTGAAATGATTATCAAAGGTTGGTTGTGGCTTTGACAGCTATCTGGATATGATCCTAGTTCTATTATTGTTCCTTATACAGCCAAAGAAATCTCTCAGCTATATGCCCTTAATAAAAATTGGCAAATGGCTCTTTCTGATTTTGTAGGACAAGTGCACATTCTTTTTTTTTGAGACAGGGTCTCGCTTTGTGGTTCAGGTTGGCCCTGAGCTCAGCCTCAAACTCACATCACAGCAATCCTCCTGCCTCTGCCTCCTGAGTGCTGGGATTACAGGGATGAGCCACCACACCCGGCACTGTGGTATGTGGTACTGGTTGCTGCTGGGCGTGAGTCTCCACACCCAGTATTGTATGTGGTTATTGGGGAACTGAACTCAGGTCCTTGCGCTTGCAAGACAGGCGCCAGAACCACTGAGCTAAATCCCCAGCCCAAGTGCACAATTCTTAATCCTAAAGGGAAAATATTCCAGGTTTTAAAGAGAACCTCATGGATTCTCCCTACAATTGTCAAATATAAGTAAGCCACTCCCAAGAGCAAGAACTTTCTTTACAGATGCTATTAAGCTAGGAATGGCTGGATATCTTTCTGATCAGTTACATGAAGTAGTTCAAAGTCCTTATCATTCGGTTTAAAAGGCTGAGTTATATGCTATTCTTATGGTTTTAGTAGATTTCTCTATTCCTCTAAACATCATTACAGATTCTCAGTATGCTGAAAGGGTTGTACAGTCTATTGAAACAGCTTTTATTCCTGAAGATGGTTCTGAATTGAATACATTATTTATTCAATTACAACAACTGATTCATCAAAGAATATTTCTTTTTATTCCTTTTATTATTTTATTACTCACATTTGTGCACATTCTCAGCTGCCTGGACTGTTGGTGGCTGGCAATGATGGTACTGATAAACCCCTCATTGGCAACATTGCTGCCACTACATGGTTCCACCAGACACATCATGCTAATAGAGCCTTAAACATCGTTTTGCTGTTACATGGCAACAGGCTAAATATATTGTTAAAACATGTCCTTCCTGTTCATTTTATTCTGCTCAAACTTTTGATGATGGTGTTAATCCTCATGGACTGAAAAGTAAAGACTAGCGGCAAATGGATGTCACCCATATTCAGGAATTTGGAAAATTAAAGTATGTACATCATACTATAGACACATACTCAGGTTTTCAATGGGCATCAGCTTTAAGTTCTGAGTGTGCAGATGCTGTTATTTCCCATCTTATAGAAACTATGGCTGTTATGGAGAAATCATGTCGGTTAAAAACTGACAATGTTCCTTCTTATACTTCCTTTACTTCAATCATTTCTGAAGCAATAAAATATTGAACATGTCACTGGCATTCCTCATAATCCTATTGGACAAGCAATTATTGAACAAGCTAATCGCACTTTGCAAGCTAAGAGACTGTTCAGAGTCACTGTTGTTACCATCTATTACCCAGACAAATGTTACCATCACTGCTACTACTACTGGACTTGCTCTGCATCAATCTCTTCAGAATGCTGATTGAAACTGTTATAACTTTGGGAGGTTGACTAGATATTGTGAGGGAACAACTTAAGTTGAAAAGTGATTGGAATTATATGGATATATGTATTATTTTTATACTTTATATGACCTAAATATATGGATATATGTATCACTTCTGTGTACTTCATAATGTGACCTAGTATGATTGGATTATATAAAAACAAAGAGGGATATGTAGGGAAAGGGATAGCCATTTGGCAATTTCCTAGGTTAACTGCTTAAGCAGAACTTCTGTTGAGTTCATTATACTGAACTCCTGAGCCTCCTTATCATCTGGATGTTCCCCAGACTTTGTTAATTTGTAATGATCCTTAATGAAAGGGCTATTGGAAGACAGCTCAGGGGGCTTCAGTCCTCTGAGGCTGTTCTTTCTGCTGAAACTCATCCCTGGGTGTCTCTGTTTCCTTCTATGACCCCGGACCTTACGTTGGACCTACACCGACAAATAGGCAAAAAAGAAGAATTTCAGAAAGCGGAAGTAGAAGGGCCAGGCACTCAATTCAATCTAAAAGAAATTTATTATCCTTCTATTATGTGACATCTTAGTATCAGGTGTTAAATATTCAACAATAATTTCCCTTTACTCTTTTAGATGAGGAGGATATATATACCAGGTACTTTATACTAAATGATGAACATAATTAAGGACACTGATATCACGGTAAATATGTTTCCCTGCTCTTTTGCACAAGGCCCCTGAAGTCCTTAGTTCCATTCCCTAGTATCTGGCACACAGCTTCTAAAATCCCCAGACATGACTTCAGAACAGGGACTGGTCATCAGAAAAACCAAGGCAGAATTAAGCTCTAGGGAGGATAAAGGATATAAGGTTAAGTGTATCAACAATGACCAAAGATTCAATCAAACATAACTACATAATGAAGCCTATGTATTGAAGCTTACACAGAGAACCAGAAATTCTGAAGATTTTCTAAGCTGCTGAACACATGAAGAGTCCTCAAGGGTAGTTCACCTAAAAACAGTATGGAATCTATATCCCCTTCCTCAGACAGTTCTTAGCTTTATACACCTTTTCCAGCTGACTGCTCATTAGTATCCTATAGAGGAAAGAGGCAAATGCCTGGGAAGTAATGTATTTTCAAGAGTTCTGTAAGCCATTCTAGCAGATTAATAAAACCAACAGAGGAGGTTATAGGAATGTTAATTTATAATCTTTTAGCCTAAAGTACAAGTTGCAACTTTGGGTTTATGACTGCCATCTGCAGTGCTGGCAATGTTATGGCTTTTAAATCTGTTGGATCTGATGATATCTCCAAGTAGACAATGCTGAAACTGAAGTGAATCAATCATAGGACAACCAGTGGTGTTCCCTGGAGAATTACATACTTGGTTTGCGTGTGTGTGTGCGCGCGCGGGCGGATGCATATGTGTGGGGAATTCCCACACACACGACATGTAAACTAGGTGAGTTTGACTGCAAGTAGAGTGTGAATGCTGAGTGAGTAGGATGAAAAAAATGTTGCTTTCATTACAGAGAGAAAAAGAAAAACAGGTTGCTGAGTGTGGTGGTACATTCCTGTAATCCCAGCTACTCAGGAAGCTGAGGCAGAAAATCAAAAGTATGAGGCAAGACTGGATATTTTTGCAAGATCCTGTCTTAAAAATTTAAAAATTTAATAAGGTAGGAATGTAGGGGGTAGAGAGGGCACTTGCTCTGCATGAATGAAGTCCTAGGTTCAGTCTCCAGAACTGTACCCCTCCCCTCAATACAGACAAAATAGCAAAGCAGAGACAGACATATATTAAGTAAACATGGCTGGGGGTTATTAGGAAGCCACAAGAAGAAAACGGTCTTGGGATATGTAGATAACTGAAAAGAGACTGGTTATAAGAAAATGTAAGAGTAATTCAAATCTTTGATAAGGAGGATCGGGAGCTTCAGGGGGATGGATGAGACTACTAATTTCTTCAACAAGGCTCAGGAGGTTTTCTCAGATCCCATTTTCATTTTGAGAACCAAGTAAGCTTTCTGGAAATAAAATTCACAAAGGTGTGGGGCCAGCTGAGCCCAGGAGGAGTTCCAACTCGCAAGCTACTCCACACTCAATTTCTCAGCCACTCATCAATTATGATCTAACTAATCCTACCAAAATAGCCTATCAACTCTTAAACTGTTAAGTTATGAATTCTGTATTCACCGGTTTCTCAAGTTTTGGGAATGATAGTTTGATTTGTGACCTTAATCCTTTGATATATCTAAAAAGAGTTGCTAAGTTTGAACTTTTCTTGCTGTAAACAACTGGAGTGTGGACTTTTCAAGTTCTTTAGATGTTGGGGGAAGGGGAACTCAATTACACTGTAAGTAATCTGAATACATTAGTATGGATTTAGATTTTTATCCGTTCCTGCGGACTTAATATGGTAAACTTCTATTAGGCAGTTTATTCATTCTCTCACTATGTGATTTTTCAATCTTTAGAAAATGAAATTGCTTAAAAAAATTAAATCTACAGGATGTAAGATCAATAAATAAAAATACACTATATACTATAGAATACTAATATACTACATATAAAAATACACTAACACCAAACTATAGCCCATAAAAGAAATCAAGAAAACATATCATTTATAATAAATAAACTTAAGAATAAATTTAACCAAGGATGCAAAAGGTATCTATATTGAAAACTATGGAACACTAACATTCATCCTAAATAATCTAAGATTCAGTGTAATTTCTATCAAAATTTAAAGGATAATCAAATTTAAAAGTCCAGTAACATTTTTTACATAAATAGAAAAAATCCTAAAATTTGTATGGAACTACAAAAGCCCTCAAATACCCAAAGCAATCTTGAAGAAAAAGAACAATACTGTAGATGTCATGCTACCTTTCACAGTATATCACAAAGCAATAATAATAAAAATAGCACTGTACTGACATAAAGGCAGATAGAGACCAATGGAACTACTAGTATGGAGAGCTAGGCAATAAATCCATACATTTTTGGTAGTTGATCTTAGAAAAAAATACACAATAGTGAAAGGACAGTTTCTTCACTACTGTGACTGAGAAAATTGGATAGTCACAGAGAAACAATGAAATTGTATCCTTCTCTCACATCAGAAATAAAATCAATTCAAAATGGATTATAGATTTAAACATAAGACTTGAAACTATAAAATATAAGACAAAAACAAAAAAATGCTTGACACTGGTCTGAGCAATTTTGCTATAAATCCAAAAACACAGGTAACAAAAACAAATGGGATTAGATCAAACTAAAATGCTTCTTCACAGTAAAAGAAACAACAAAATGGAGAGATATTCTATGGAATGTGAGAAAATATGTTGAAACCGTAAGTCTAATAAGGGGTTAATATCTAAAATATATAAAGGAAACAACTCAAGAGCAAGAAAAAAATATGACTAAAAATTGAGCAAAGGATCTGAAAAGGTATTTCTCAAAAGAAAATATACAAAAGGCTGAAGAATTTTTACTTTGCATCTGTTAGAATGGTTCTTATCAAAAAGATGAAAGAAAATAAGTGTTGGCAAAAATGTGGAGGAAAGAAAAGCAATGTACACTGTTGGTGGGAATGTAAATCAGTATAGCTTTAATGAAAAAGAGTGTGCAGGTCCCCCAAAAAAATTAAAAATAGAATTACCATATGATCCAGCAATCCCACTTCTGTGTAAGCATCCATAAGAAATTAAATCAAATACGCCAAAGAGATATTTGCACACTTGTGTTCATTGCTGGATTATTCACAATAGCCAAGATACAAAATCCACTGATGAACAAATGGAAAAAGAAAATGTGATATATGTTAGTGTACAAACACACACAGAAAATATTACTCAGCCTTAAAAAAGAAGAAACCACGTAATTTGTGACATTATGGATGAACACGGAAGTTGTTGAGTTAAATAATCCAGGCACAGAAAGAAGAATACTTAACCACGCATAGTGGTACACCCTTGTAATCTCAATAGTTGGGAGGCTGGGGCAGTAGAATATAAAGTTTGAGTGTAAGATCAGTCTAGTATACATAGCAAGTATGAGGCCAGATTGGACTACTTATCGCCACCCCTAACGAAAAACAGGAAAAGAAAGGAAGACAAACACTGCATGACCTCATTTTATATGCAAAATCTAAAAACATCAAACTCATAGATGCAGAAAATAGAATGGTGGTTTCCAGAGTTTAGAGGAGAGAGATGAAGCAGAGAATGAAAAAATGCTAGCCAAGGGTTACAAAGTTACAGTGAGAATGAATGAGCAATTCCAGTGATCTGTTGTATTGATGACTACAATTTACGATAATATATACTTGATAAACTGGCTCCTCAAAAAGTAATTATAAGAATCTGTCCAAAAACAGTGATATTCCTTAATGGTAACACAATACAAGACGGCGTTAAAAGAATGTTCCCTTGAAACTATAACTACTTTAAAAAGCGATTTAGTGCTAGAGTTCTGATTAAATATTATAGATGAAATCTGAGCAAAGGCAGGGCCAAAAATATCACCTGATAGAAAACTATTAGAGCATTATCTAGGAAGAACAATCATTAAGAAGTTCTGAACTTGAAGTAAAAAATAACCTTAACCTTTTAGTACGATCCTGACTGACCGAGAAAATGTTAAAATGTGGCTTAGAAAAAAATAAACATAGAATAATCAGTTAAAATTCACTCATTCAACAAATATTTATAAAATGTTAACCAAATGTAATACAGATACTCCTGGAGGGTCAAAATGATATTCAAACTTATCAAAGCTCCTTCATTTGCAACATGGCTGGACAAAGATAAAAGGACATTATTTATTAGGCATCTCTAATCTTCAAAAACTCCTATGTGCTAAATCACTTTAAAAATATTTATTTTCCTTGAAGCTTAAAGAATACATATGAGTTATAAGGTGAAGGTGGATTATAGCCAAACTATAAAGCAAACGAGTCAATGCTTTATATTTGCCATCAACAAGGAACTATTGATGGTTTCTAAGAAAGTAACAAAATGATTTATGTTTAAAGAATAATTTCCACAGCAAATAGCCTGAAAATGTTGGAACAGTAATTAGAAAGTTATCATAAAATTCAGAGATACAGTATTGACTAAATAAATCATGACATACCCAAACTATGAAATACTATACAGCATAAAGAACGAGATTAATCATTACATAGCAATAGAAAGAACAAAGACATAAAGTTTTTGTTTTTTGGGTTTTTGGAGATAGGGTCTTGCTCTGTAGTTCAGCTGCCTTGAACTCACTATTGTAGCCCAGGCTGGCCTCAAACTCACAGCAATCCTCCTGTCTCAGCCTCCCAAGTGCTGGAATTACAGGTATGCACTACCACATCTGGCAAGCACAAAGTTTTTAAAAACTGAATTGAAAACCACATACTTATTACTATTTTATATATAATGTATATATTTTCTATAATTACATATATACATACTCAAATGCAGGGAAAAAGGAGAACAGAATAATCCAGAAGTGATCTCTAGATGTGGTAACCAAAGATGTCCTTAATTGTATCTGTAATATCTTATTTTTATGTTGTAAAGAAAAATGCACTTGTTTATAGATTTTATAATTAAAAAATAATTTTCAGGATCAAAGGAGACAATTACTAGGGCCTTCCTTCATGTTGTAATAGTGAAAAACAGAGCAGCTGTATATAAGAAGATGACAAACCTGGTGGGATCCACTTCGAAGCTAACATGCTGCCAGTCAGAGGATGTGATAACAATTCGTAATAAAGGATCCAGGAGTTTTTGTAGGTAGGTAGCACCATAGACCTGAAGAGAGGCACAATTAGGAACTGATCATGCTAGCTTCATAAATCTTGCATTAAAAAACTTAACTTGCTCTGCCATTCTGACATTAATCAGTAGTTGACAATCCTCAGCACACATCCACACAGGAGTAATACAAACCTTGAAACAAAATGTCATTATTTTACTCGCCAAGCTGTTGCCTCGGAAAAGTGTCTGCATGGAGTCTGCCAATTCTACTTCTTTAGAAAACATGTTCCAGAGTAGCTGGTATAGCAAATGCCGAGAATCAAATAGAGTAACCAGAACTCGAGCTAGTTCATCCTGAGAATAAAATGAAATTGTACTAGTGTCAACAATTTTGAAGCATAAGTCAGTGCCTGACAGAAGGGAAATCCAAGGCTGAAAATCAACTGCTAAACTGAGGCAAGTGGTAATGCATTAATATTTCCCTTGGAATTTCTTTTTTTATTAAGTGTTCATGACCTGTGATGATATAAGTATATAATAGCTGTTAACTCTAAGTATTAACCGGGCAAAGTATTGTAATGGAGACACAGGCATAGGAAAAAGACTCCAGGACTCAGCACATATTGTATCACAAAACAAAGAAAAGAAATAGAGAATGAAAGCAAAGAAATTAATTTGCAGATAATCATTTTCTGAGAAAATCACTTGGGAGAAGACTTTGGTGACCAGAAGAGCTCGACTTTCCTCACAACATCAGGAGAGCAGGGTAAATAGGCACTACATAAGAGAAACAACGAAAATGGAAAGACTATAAGTTTTCTGACAAAACCAAGAATAAAAGGATCTGGACTTGGCATTCTGAACTAAGAAATCAGTAGATTTACACATAAAGTTAGCAAGATGAGAGTTAGTTCCGAAATTTCCATCTGTTATTTAAAAGACTGATAATTCCCTATACTAAAGTAGTTTTTGGTACACTCAAGAAAAATGATCTCATACCAAAGTCACAAGCTGAGAAAAGTAGCTATAAAAAGATGGTTTAATAGTCCATGTACTGGGTATGATGGTGCAAACCCATAATTCCAGCACTAAGAAGGTTGACACAGGAAGATTGCTGCAAATGCAAAGCCAGTGTGGACTACGCAGTGAATTCAAGGCCAATCTGAACTATATAGTGAGCCCCTGTCTCAATAAACAAAACATTCAAGAAGTGACAACAAAGGCCAGGATGATGGTCTACTAGACCCAACATTGTCCTAGGTATACAAATGGTATGTGAATAAAAGAAACTATTCAATAATCCTAACAAATAATAATCCAGAAGTAAAAAAATATATAAAGATCTAGCTGGATGTGACTGGACAAGACTATAATTCCAGAACTCAGGAGGCTGAGCCAAGAGGATGACCATAAGTTTGAGGTCAGCTAGGTCACACAGTGAGTTCAAGACAGCCTGGACTACACAGCAAAACTCTGTCTCAAAAAAAAAAAATCTGCTCTATTTTCTATAGTTTTACAATATATATTTGGCAAATTTTTAAAATTCTATCCTCCATTATAAAGTGCAGCAAAATTATAAGAACTTAAGTTATAAAATAGAAACTATTTTTTAGATTACTCTGTTCAATGCTTTTTCTACTCTAACCTTTGTCCCCTAAATTATGAAAATTTAAAAGCAAATGAGTTTAACACCAATTACAAAATAGAATTAAATTATTTTAAGTGTTATTTTGCATTTTGTTCCACTTTAGATATAACATGTTTGGCCTAATATAATATTGCTTGTTAAAGTCATATAAGGGCTAAACACTTGCCTATCATACATGAAGATCTGGATTCAAACCCCAGTATAAGAAAAAGAAAAGTCATTCAATATAAAACTCATTAGATTTATTATAAACAAAATGAATTAGAGTTTACTGAACTTTTTGTAATTTTGGGAACTGAAAATTTTCAAGAAAATTGAAAAAAATAAAATTAGAGATGGTGAAAATTATGCCATTAAATACAGGTCTGTGTCAGGCAGGGTGGCACACTCCTGAGCCCAGTACTTGGGAGGCTAAAGCAAAAACATCACCAGGAGTTTGAGGTCAGCCTGACTTACACAATAAAACTCTGTCTCATAAAAACCTAGGTGAAATAATGAAAGAGTCCTGAACAAGGATCCCTGATTCCCAGGCCATGTCACCAGTTCCATGTATCTTCTGTAGATGTTAGAAAATGACAGTGAAAAACTGAGGAGTACAAAGAAGCACATCATATGTTTTAATGAAGTTACAGGCATGAAACTTTTCTGCACAGACTATTTTGTGTTGTTTAAAGTTCCAGTGCTCAGGAATGGGATTTAGCTCAGTAGCACCACGCCTGCCTCACAAGCACAAAGCCATGGGTTCAATCCCTGGTACAGCAAAAAAATAATAAATAAATAAATAAATAAATAAATGCCAACACTTATTCTATAGTTTGTTATTTTTTTTGACCACTGGTGTGTGTTCAAGTAGTGTTAGAATATGATTCTTTTTATGTTGCTACATGTATTTTCTTTGTGAAATTTAGTGTGTTACATAAGTAAGTTCATTTGGTAAAACTGCTTATTTCATACTTGAAAAAATACTCTAATAATGTGAGGGTGTTGCTAAACCCACAGGTATAAAATTTCAATTAGTCAAGATGAGTAAGTTCTAGAAAATCACTATGTAATACTGTGCCTATAGTCAGCAACACTATATTGTATAGTTAAAAGTAGAGCTCATGTTAAATGTTCTTACTAAATTCAAATCAAATGAAATAAAATAATCAGAGAAGTATTTTAGAGAAAAGCAGCAGTCACGGGAGTGCTTTAAAACAGAAATAAATATAACAAATTTGAGAAATATAAAGGTAATAATGTGGCTTAAGTTGGGTGAATGGAAGGAAATATGATGGCATAATGATGAAGACAGAGATGAATCAGGACTTAGGTCAGGTACAGCTTTGTAGGCCAGGGTAAAGAATATGAATTATGCCAGGCCTGGTAGTCCATGTCTGTAATCCTAGCACTCTGGGAGGCTGAAGGAGGAGGACAAAAAGCTCAAGCCTAACCTAGGTGACTTAGTAACTAGTGAGAACTCGACTCAAAAAATTAAAATGGGTGGTAACATAGCTCTGGGTGAAAGCCTTGGGTGCAGTTCCCAATGCTCCCCTCCAAAAATGTGAATTTTACTTTTAGTATGAAAAAAAATGATCATACAAACTTTTAGGTTGTCGTTCTGGGGATCAAACTCAGGATCTTGTGCTTGCCAAACAGGTATAGTGCCACTGAGCTAAATTCCCGGCCCCCAAACTTTTTTTTTTTTAAATAGAAACAAATCTCTAGGTGATGACAGATTACTAGTTAGAATTTACTATACTGAAGTCATTTTTGGTAGAATATAAAGCAAGTAACTTGGACTACAGATGTAGCTCAATGATAAAGCACTGTTTAGCATGCATGAGGCCCTGAGTTCAATCCCCAGGCATGAAGGGAAAAAAAGAAAGAATATCATTATCTTAGGGCAATTTAGAAACTATACACCAAATGGGATTATTAACATAGGAATGGGGGAAAAAAAAAAACCTTTCCAAATTTTTTGTTTGTTTGTTTGTTTTGAGACAGGGTCTCGCTTTGTAGTTCAGGCTGGCCCTGAGCTCAGCCTCAAACTCACATCACAGCAATTCTCCTGCCTCTGCCTTCCGAGTGCTGGGATTACAGGCGTGAGCCACCACGCCCGGCACTATGGTATGTGGTACTGATTGCTCCTGGGCGTGAGTCTCCACTCCCAGTATGGTATGTGATTACTGGGGATTGAACCCGGGTCCTTGAGCTTGCAAGACAGGCACTGGAACCACTGAGCTAAATCCCCGGCCTCTTTCCAAATTTTTAACAAATATTATTAACATGATGTGGTTTTAGAAATTTTTTTTTTTTTTTAAGGTTTTTTTTGAGACAGGGTCTCACTTTGTGGTTCAGGCTGGCCCTGAGCTCAGCCTCAAACTCACATCACAATCCTCCTGCCTCTGCCTACCGAGTGCTGGGATTACAGGCGTGAGCCACCACGCCCGGCACTGTGGTATGTGGTACTAGTTGCTGCTGGGGTGAGTCTCCACACCCAGTATTGTTATGTGGTTACCGGGGATTGAACCCAGGTCCTTGCGCTTGCAAGACAGGCGCCGGAACCACTGAGCTATATCCCCGGCCCCCAGAAATTTTTTTTTTTTTTAGTGAGAGAGAAGCTGAATAGTCATATGCCTTCTGTGTTTAAAACAAACACTTTCAACTGCAAATAGTTTTTAAAATAAATAATAAAATTATATAAGGTATTATAAAGAATAGCAAACTGGTGGTAAGAAACAGACACAGATCATGGATTCTAATTCTAGCATTACTAACAACTAAAATAAAGTGCATGTTATAAAAACATGTACAAAAACACCAGAGCACATGGCTTATAGTTCTCAAATCAGTGTTTAAATTTTTTAGTGCGGCTGAATTAGACAAACACGAGTAAACGCCATGAGTGGCAACCACTGCTCCACAAGCAAAACCACTCAACTAAATGTATTTAGTTTCTTCCAGCTCTTAAATTTTATTAGTTCAGCCAATAAACACTGATTAGATAAACATTCTAGAGCATCTGTTATACACTAGCAATGTTTCTTTCCTACCTGCCCAATAAACTTACCCACTGAGAACAAGGGACCACATTGGCCAGAGCCATAGCTATAGGAAGTTCTCCTTGATCCCCCATCATTGTGACTAATTCCACAAGTCTCTCAAAGCGATCTGCCAACACTGTTTCTGCAAGTGTGTCAAATTCTGTTCCCTGCTGAAGGATTTTTGTCAGAACTTCCATAAATGTAGCTCTTGTCTGGAGATCCTTGTGATAACCTAAACCTAGTATGAACAGACAGATGGCAAATTTATTAACATGGCCCTGCTGAAGTTATTTTTCCTTGTTTTACAGGCCAACTCTCTAGGTTTTACATTCTATAGGAAGTTTTCATTCAGTCTCACCTATGGAGTGCATGAGGCCACTGTCCACATTAGCATTGAGTAAATTTGACATTGCAAGGACTGTGCAGTGTCTCAGAGAGGCCAGTCTTCGTGACATGCCACGTTTCCTGCCACCTGTTTGTGCATTTTCATCTTCAACTTCACTACAGTCATTCAAAAGGTTCATAAATAATGTGAAGTACCTGAGAAATACAAAGAATAACTTTTAAGAATAAAGGTCACAAAAGAAAGCTAATCAGACATTATGAAATAATCACATGCATATTCCATGAGTACTCCTGGGTATTTGAATTATTCCAGTCTTGGGATAATCAGTCAGATGGCTTATTATGATGTTGATATGTTATATATAATTTAATCATGACAACCACCAGTATACATTAAATAACATAAGCATGAAATAGCTGCAATATTTCCTAGTAAATGCATCACTCTTAATATTTAGCATATAAAATAAGTGACCCAGCAGTCATTTTCCCCTCTTGGATTTGTTGTGGTGAATATTTCTCCAATAGGAGAGCATATTTTATGAATGGTAGTTGCGGCCATAATTCTAAGTATCAGCCACTCTGGTTACAGGTGCTTGGGGAGGGGGATTATTTGTCTTTTGCTTTGTATTTCTGATCACTGAAATTTACTTAAGAAACAACTGTGATTTGGCTTCCATCAATTCCACACCATCTCCTTCCTCTGGCTGCAGTGGAAGACCAGCAAGGAGTGAAACTACTGCTTCCATGCTTGCCTGGTCCAAATCTCTGGAGAAAAATAATTTAGATACTATTAATCATCAGATTCTTTTATTCAATGTTTCTCTCAAACTATAAGCACTATTTCATTAAACAATATTAGCACAAACTAAATAACTTGAGTAAATATACAGATCATACACAAATCATTTCAAATTGAGATCATCTTTCTTGGTTTGATGACGACCTTAAATCAAAACTGTGGGATAATCCTATAGCTCAGTGATGGGGTGCCTACTTAGCATACTCAAACCCTGGGTTTGCTCCTCAGCACCACAAAAGTCAATCAATCAAAAGTACACATAATCAAATTAGCCCTGGCCAAAGATACTTGTACATATGCTTATTGTGCAGCTGATAGTTCCTTTTCTGATATGTATCATTATTTATCATTAAGTACTTTTATACATTTAGCATTAAAGCAATTACTTCTGAGAAAGACTCCACACAATTAAACTCCTTAAATAATACTTGTAACTTTATCTAATCATTAAATAAATATAATCTAGAAGGCTTTATGTATCTTCTTTCCCAATAACTGTAAACTATTCTTAAACTGACTACACTAATTTTCTAAACATAACACTTTCTCACATTTGTTTTTGCTAAAGCTCTTTCAGTTAAAAAAAACCAATAATGATGAAGACTAGTATTTTTGCTAGTCATAGTGCTACATGCTACCTGGAATGCTGAGGTAGGAGGATTAGGACTGCAAATTTAAAGCTAGTTTGAGCAACTCTATGAGATTCAGTTTCAATAAAAAGAAATTAAAAAGGCTGGAGATGCAGATTAGTGGCACTATGCTTGTCTAGCATGTACAAGGCTCTGGGCTTAATTCTCAGGACTGCAATCAATCAAACAATCAATAAATCAACTGATTATATCAACCAACTAGTCAAAATTTAACATCTAAAAAATAACTACACATGAAATATACATGTGACAGCTATAAGAAAACAGTTTTAGGGACTATAGAATAGGCTGCTAGTCCTTAAAAGTGATTCTCTTTTTCTTACCTTGTAAGACATTTTACATCATCATCTGCTGCTTGGTTCGATGTTCCCATAACCCAGTCTGTCAAGTATTCTACCATTTTATTCCTATACAATAGCGACAAGGTGGAAACAGCAAACAATTTTTTTAAAAACCACATACACACATCTTTACATGTAAGATTTTTACAGGGCAAACCAAAAAATAACTTAAGTGACAGGTCAACTTCATAAAAAATATAGTGCTGTCACTGCTTTTTTGAAAGTCACATAGACAACTTAAATATTGGTGTTAAGCATTAGTACTCTGCTATCGTGCCATTTTGAAAATAATTTCTTAATCCAAGGAGAACACTGGAAGGCTGAAGCAGGAGGATCACTGGAAGTTTGAGGCCAGCCTGGGCTACAACAGTGAGGTTAGGCCACTTGAACTACATAGTGAGACCTTGTCTCAAAAACAAAACAAAACAAAAAAACAAAAAAAAGCCAACAACAACAAAAGGCATTTCCAAAGGCAAAAAACTTTAGGAAACTTGGAAGGATAGTCATAGAAAACACCATGTAAAGGGCCAGGGATGTAGCTCAGTGGCACTACACCTGCCTGGCAAGGGGAAAGTCCTGAATTCTATGCCCAGTATGAGGGTGTATATGTACAGTGCTCTTTCTACTCCCTCCTTTCCTCAGGGAAGCACAAACTTAGCTTTCTGTAATTCATTAACATAATGTGCATAAGACTTATTTGCTCTTTTGAGAACTCACCTAAATTTCATCTCTTGACAAAATGAGAGGTCATCTCTCCTTGCCATCATAACTTCAACTAACTGACATAGTTTTGTTTTTATTTGAATTGCATGAACCATATTCCCAAGCACACGAACATATCTAGACAAAGAAATATTTTTTAAATTATGAGATACAGACAAAAAGGAGGTACTATACATAGTTTTATTAATCTCTAATTAAATTACTAAATGCAATCTAAGCATGAACAAGATTTTATTTTACTTAGGTAAGAACTACACATCTTCCAGTTTATCTTGCATGCAGTAAACAAAAGGATGAAAACTTTTCTCATCACAACCAGTAACAACGTGTGAGAAGGTTTTTTATCTTTTAAAATATCTGTTGGCTACATTTTAGTAGCTGAAAGCTTACCTGACCAGATTTAACATCATTGTTTCAATGCTAGCTTGCCCCAGATGTTCAGAGCTGCCTTCAGTATGATTATCTAGTAAGTTCTTCATTATAGCTATGGTTTGCTCTACAAATTGAGTATTGGTGTCAGTCAATAAAACCTATAAAAAGGACAAACTATTATTAGTGACATGCCATCAATGCACAGAAGACAGACTGGTGATGAAACTGACTATCCTAAGAATCACCTTCTTCCTCTGCCTGCCTCTGCCTGCCTGTTTCTCTCTCTCTCTCTCTCTCTCTCTCTCTCTCTCTCTCACACACACACACACACACACACATTCACACAGAGTCTCAGGCAATATACGCACACAGACATATATTCCATGAGTCACCTCCAAGCACACTCAAATGCCAGAGTTCCCAATAAGCAAACTAATGACTATTATTAGATGACTGCTTCCCACAAATTTTTGTGAGTGAATATTCATGTTGGTACCTAACTTAAATAATCTGAAAAAAAAAAGTTTCATGTGCAAACAAGGTCATTCTATTTATAGGGAAGGGTAAAAAGTAAAGCAAAGAGTACTTTACCTGTCCTTGAGAGTCAAAAAACTTGCTGATGGTATTCTTCAACTTGTTAAAAAGCATTGGATAGAGAGCAGGACTCAACTCCAGCCCCACCAGATCCTTAACATTGCTCCGTATCTGAAGTCCCACTTTCTCATGGTTACACACCATTAAGGACAGCAGCCGATCCATGAATTTGCTGACAGGTGTATCTATGTTCCCCTCTGAGGACATCACTGAAATCATGGAGCCTTTCCGTTCACTAACAGGGCCCATGGGTGGGCTGTAGGTGGCCAGGCCAGAACTGCTCCTCTGCTGCAGGCATACTCCTCCAAGTGCACAAAGGAAGCCAGTCATGTTGATCCACTCCTGGAGGGAGTCTGTATCAGACAAATCTATGGATCCTCCTCCACTTACATGGGACATTCGTCTCTTAACAATGGTCTTGTGAAGACTTTCAGCAGCCTAAACACAAAATTTTGTGGAGAACATAAGTTCAACCCAGATTGCTTCAAACCTAACAAATTACTAATTTTCTTCAATAGCATATTTTTTACATTTTAAAAAGAAAATCCTGAAATTATCGCATATATTTTAAATCAATCCAGAGTATCAAATTTCTTTTAAAAAGCTTTGTTTTACATGGATGAACCTTGAAAACATTATGTTAAGTAAAAGATGCCAGCCACACATGATGATGCAAGCCTATAAACCCAAACTTCAGGGGTCGCGGAAGGAGGATAGCTGTGAACTACATAGTGAGACCCTATCTCACAAAAAGAAGGAAAAAAAAAATGCCAGTCACAACAGCCCAATAATCTATGATTCTCTTTACATGAAATGTCCAGAATAGGCAAACCTCAAGGGATAAAAAGTAGATTAGTGGTTGCCCAGAGAAGGAGAGATACAGACAGGCACAAAAGTCAGGGGTTAGGAGAAAGAATAACTAAAAGGCACAAGTTTTTCTTTGAGATGATGAAAATGTTCTAATTGTGTGATGATTATTCAACTCTATGAATATAGTAGAAAATGTTACTGAATAAGACTCTCTGAGTGAGTAAATTATACGGCATGTGAATTATGCATCAATTAACAGTTACCAAAAAAGACTTTCATTTAAAAACTACCTATTCTATCTAAATGACATATTAGCTACTTAATTTTACTGCACAAAACATAGGGGTTTTTTCATGTCCTAATTAAGCATGACAGAAAAAAGCAATGGGAGAATAACCTACTTCTCTCAAGTACCTACAATGAGAGTAACATGAGTGATACAAATCAAACATACACAAATACCAAGTAATAATCAATTTTGGGAAATAGATAAGTGAAATTGATAAATGAAATTATATAGTTGATAACTGTTGACATGAAATCAGATTTCAAAATTTTATTTAACCTACACATTCAAGCTTCTACAAATCTAGATCTCTTAATCAGAATACCTAATCAGATAGCAAAATGAATTATTTTGCTTTTATTTCCCTCTCTATTTCTGTTCTTCTTTTTTTTTTGAGACAGGGTCTCACTTTGTAGTTTAGGCTGACCATGAGCTCAGCTTCAAACTCACATCACAGCAATCCTCCTGCCTCTGCCTTCCGAGTGCTGGGATTACAGGCGTGAGCCACCACGCCCAGCACTGTGGTACGTGGTACTGATTGCTGCTGGGGTGAGTCTCCATACCCAGTATTGTATGTGGTTGCTGGGGAATCGAATCCCGGCCCTTGCTCTTGCAAGACAAGCACCGGAACCAGTGAGCTAACTTTCCGGCCCTGCTTTTCTTCTTTCTAAAAATTGTGTGAATAAATTTTCTCTCTTCTTGACTAAAGAAGAAAGAGCAAGGAGAAAAAAGAAAAAATAAAACAAAGAAACAGTCTCTAGCATAAATGGTTTCCGGCAGTGCTACCCAATGTCTCTGACTCACAAAAGATTACTAACATGATATTCCCATGTAGGAGGTCAATTAATAAACAAAACTCAACTTTACAAACTCACCTGGCCATCTTCCATTTTGGCTTTAGGATAGTTCAGGATTAGTTTCGTTGCTTGTTCCCATTTTGCATGTGTATCTTCCCAAGCCTAAAATGAAAGCAATTATCATTTGAAAGAAAATTTAAACCAAGAGCTAAAAACCAGAACTAGCTAGGTTTTGAACTTAGTGCACATTAAAAGTATGAATATTATAAATGTAACTACTCAGGAGCACATTACAAGTACACCTATTACTTGTAATATGGGTATAATTCAGATTCACTTCAAAAGCTATTCCTGAAAACTCGAGGTGGAGAGGAAGGAGAATTTCTGTTGCTGAGGGCATACCTCAGTGTTTCCTGCAGTGGGATGTTCGATGCGCCTTAGCAATGCCATCACTCGCTTCTGAAGTGCTGCTCTTCCTAAGCAAAGTCAACAGTAAATCAAGTTATTATACTCAGAGCCCTGTTTGGTAAAGGGAATCCTGAGAAGCCTACTCAAAAGTAAAGGAAGGAGGAATAAAATGCTTCAAATGATAAAGACTTCTTTCACCAACATCACAGGAGAGGTATTTATCTTGAACTCCACAATGACTTACTCAAAAGGCATGTTGGTGTGCTTAAAACTACACCATATTTTTTTGTTTGTTTGTTTTTTTGAGACAAGGTCTTGCTTTGTAGTTCAGGCTGGCCCTGAACTTACTAGCCTGGAACTCAGTATTCTTTTATAATAGCCTGTAGTTCAGGCTAGCCTGGAACTCAGAGCAATCCTCCTGCCTCTGCCTCCGCCTCCCAAGTGCTAGGACTACAGGTGTTCATCCCCAGCATTGTGATATATAGTACTAGGGATCAAACTTGCAACCTTGCACTTGCCAGGCAGATGCTGGAGTCCTTGGGCTAAATCTCTGACCCCCACCATATGCTTAGAGTAAATTACATAATGTATACTTCCAGTTATTTAACAAATACATAGCATATTAAAAATTTTGCAAGGGATAGGCGTGGTGACGCACTCCTATTATCCCAGCACTCAGGAGGCTAAGGCAGGAGGACAACTGTGACTCTGAGGTCAGCCTGGGCTACACAGTGAGGCTCTGTCTCAAAAAAATCTGTTTTTGGTGAAAGATTAACAATTTGTTTCAAGTGGTACTGATTTTCATACTAACTTGTTCAGTAATGAATAAGCTACTTGAATTTCCCCTGCAAAATTAGAAAGCAGTAATCTTATATATCTTAACACAATCAGGCATCATGTGATTTGAAGCAGAACTCAGCTTAAAAAAATTATCCACATTTACCTGTCGACATCATATTGCTGACAGAGGCAAACTCCATGAATGTGTTATAGTTGGGCAAGAAGTTGTGCACTGATACTTCATCCACCCCACATCGGATATCTGCTTCCTCACAGAGGTGGCGGAAACAAGACATGGCAACCAGAACAGCTTCTGTGTCAGGACTCCATAGAAACATGTACAGGGCCACTTCTAGTTTGGTCTGAGCTTGACGGCATATTGGTGGCGTTCCACTGCACCCTGCTGTACCATCCTGGGAGTCCAGAGGAGAGACACATATTTTCTTCTTCTTTTTTTTTTGAGACAGGGTCTCAAAAACTTTGTAGTTCAGGCTGGCCCTGAGCTCAGCCTCAAACTCACATCACAGCAATCCTCCTGCCTCTGCCTTCCGAGTGCTGGGATTACAGGCGTGAGCCACCACGCCCAGCACTGTGGTATGTGGTATTGATTGCTGCTGGGCATGAGTCTCCAGGCCCAGTATTGTATGTGGTTACCGGGGAATCGAACCCAGGCCCCTGCGCTTGGAGGACAGGCGCACCGGAACCACTGAGCTAAATCTCCGCCCGAAACACATATTTTCAATGTAGGTAAGTTTATTTACAAAACTCAACAATCTGATAAACTGTGTACCATACTTATTAGCATTTAAAACTCATAAAAGCTTTCCTCTTCAATCATGGTTAAGAATTTTTTCAAATATATCTTGTCTAAGTAAGATTATCTAAACCAACATGTTACAATCTATACAATTTCAAATCACACAGGTGTCATCCTGTTCTTGATTCCAGAAATGTAAATTAAGTCTAGCACAGACACAACTAAATTATCACAACTGAAATCTACAATAGGGAAAATACTTTCCAATCAATCATAAGTGACAAAGGAAGAGGAAGTAATATGAAGTTCTACTTTGTAGAGGGAAGAAATAAAATATGCACACTGCAGCGCTAATTGAATTAGAGCACAAATAAGACTAAATACTACAACAGATGGTACATTAGACTCTGAGTTACATTATTTCCTAAATATGAAATGGCAACATTCATTTATGAGACAAATGTAAACTCAGCAAGTAAAGCAGACATCAGTAAACATTATACTGCTTAATTTTAGACTTCTAGATATAAATGGTCTTTCACAGAGGGTGGAATATTATAATAATTATAGCTATCAGTTACAGTATCAATCAGTGATCTTATTTAATCCTTCTTTTTTGTACCAAGGATCAAATTTATGACCTTGGCACTTGCCAGGCAGGCGTGATGCCATTGAGTTACATCCCTGGCCCTTATCTTATTTTATCCAAATAACTCTGGGGCAATGGTTATTATCATGAGTTTAAAGCTGAGAAACTGAGGCACAGATATATTAAGAACTTGACCAGGGTAACACAAAGACTCATGATACAAAACAAAATAAACAGTATTGAGGGCAAAGGGGCACCCTACCTCTGAGCTACAACCCAACCATTTTTTAATTTTTCTTTTGAAACAAGGATGGCTACTTTACTCAAGCAGGATTATAATTTGTGATCCGCTTGTGAGCCCTCACTGCTGAGATTACAAGCATGTGTCAGTGCAACTCCCTAGACTCCACGTGGTTTTTGCTACAATGCTAAATTACCTAATTGAAATTTACTTAAGTTCATTTAGTGGTGGAAAAAGCCCCAACAAAACAGAACACAGATGATGTGAGAAAATTATAAAAGAAGCTGCTTACCATGGAGGAATTTCCTTTTCCCTTCCGCAGAGATGCTCCAGGACGTAGTAATTCTTCATGATCCATGGACATCTGAGTACCATTTCCACCAGCAGGAACATCACATCCTACTCCATAAAGGAAGAGAAAGTGACAGGAACTTCTATCTGCCTGCTAGAAAAAAGAAATAAATAAGCTCTACAAAGCTCTGACAATGAAGAGGAATAAATGTTTAATAAAAGTTGTCTTCTTGTTTAAAACTATCCAGGGAAACCTATCCTCTCAATTCTTATGCCTCACTTTGGAAAACATTTGTTAGAAACTCATAAAGACAAATATTTGCTCAATGTCTCTGAAACTCCTCTCAGTTTCCTATTATTCAAATCATCAGAATATCAGATTCAAGAAATCCAAGTAAATTAATTTTAACATGGACTTAAGTGTAATAATAGCATCACTATAAACCTGCTATATGCAATCTTAATCAAGTACTGTAAAAATAACAAAGATTTCCTCCCATGAGATTTTATCCTATGCCATGTCAGAATAATTGGAGGCTGATCCTTGTGTGATAAAAGTGATACATTACCATGTCATCGGAGTAACTTTGCTGACCAGAGTACTTTAGATTCATTACTACATCACTGATGTTGGTAAGGGCACAAAATTCTGAAGTCTAATCTCTTTCTCTATCTTTAGAATAATCTTAAATTCCACTACTGTAACACATCAAGGGAAGCCAGATGTAAATAAACTCATCTGACCATTAGCACATTTGAAGCCAAAATTCAACAAGATCCACGGTACTGTTTGCATATGAGTTTGACATATTTAAGATTCTCACAGCTATGATTCTAAGACTCCATCAAAACTCATTAAATACTCCTAAAACTATGCTTTAACAGAAGAATTTTTAAATTAGCTATATATACTATATGTTAAAAGAAATCCAAGGGTCTTTCCTACTCCTTACAATCTCAAAATAAAAGCTACTCCAACTTAAAGAAGATGACTTTTGATCTTCTCAAAAGATGAAACTGAAATAGAAAGAACATAAATAAACTCAATTGAGGCACGCTGCCTTCAGGTTCTTCACAGGCAACATTTCCTGGACTGTCCAAGATACAAGATCCAAATATTATATATGGGCTTGAGAATAAAAAAAAAAATATGCTCTTCAGACTACTTCAGTTATAGCAGCTTCCATACTTCTGAGGCTTGACCCAAACACAGTCTATTTAAGTCAACCAGAAATCTTGAACATGACAGCTTTAAGGCCAAAGGCTCAGATTTTTAAAAACTTCATTTATTTGCCCCTATTCTTCACATATATTTCTCTTAATGACTGCGAGGAGCAAAGAAATGAAATAGAACTAATTTGGTTAATAAAACATTTTAAATCTGCCCAATTGCTACTCCAAGTATTCTTTCAATTTTAAAGATGTCCCTCTGCTGACCTTTTTTTTTAGACAAGGTCTCACTTTTGTAGTTCAGGCTGGCCCTGAGTTCAGCCTTGAACTCACAGTAATCCTCCTGCCTCTGCCTCCCAAGTGCTGGAATTATACGCGTGAGCCACTGTGCCCTCACTGTGGTATGTGGTTCTGATTGCTGGTGGGCGTGAGTCTCCACACCCTGCATTGTTGTATGTAGTTATTGGATCAACCCAGGCCTTTGCACTTGGTAGGCAAATGCTGGAACCACTAAACTAAAGCCTCAGCCCAGCTTACCTTATTCTTAAGAAGAAATTTATTCCTGCAGATCAAAATTTCTCGCAACCACTTGAGAATTTCTGTGCTACTAAGCATCTGATGACTAGTTAGTTTCTTGCAGATGTAAAAAAGCATTTGGGAGCTGCAGTAACAAAAGTTTGTTATTAGTATCACCAATAAACAACCTAATACACAGTGTCATCAATACAGGAGGATGACATTCTCTCATCACAAGTAGCAGTTTAGAAAAGTTTAGCTTCCTCTGCAGGGTTTTAGGGAAATGGTTATCTAAGTTGTTTTTTTTTTTTTTTTTTAGGTTTTTTGAGACAGGGTTTCGCTTTGTGGTTCAGGCTGGCCCTGAGCTCAGCCTCAAACTCACATCACAATCCTCCTGCCTCTGCCTCCCGAGTGCTGGGATTACAGGCGTGAGCCACCACGCCCGGCACTGTGGTATGTGGTACTGGTTGCTGCTGCACACCCAGTATTGTTATGTGGTTACCGCGGAATTGAACCCGGGCCCTTGCGCTTGCAAGACAGGCGCTGGAACCACTGAGCTAACTCCCCGGCCCCAGGTTATCTAAGTTTTAATTGCAGCATAATCAAAGGTCCACAATTGTAATGAAAAAGCAATAAACTTAAGCCACCACTCCAACTCCCAATGCTTTATTCAAGAATCTCATCTTGTAATGGGCATAAAAAGAAAGCACATACACAAAAGAGATATGTAAATCTAGTGATATAGAGCAGCAGTCGCAAATCTCCATCTTTAGGTCAAAGCCAGTTATGGTTTTTATTTTTCTTAACTTACTTTAAAATTTTTATTAGTACATGAATTCCATTATAGGGAGTTGCTGCCTATATATCTTAATTCTTTTTATTTCCTCTTCCTCTCCCTTCTCACTTCCTCTCTCCTACTTCTGGGTATTTAAAATAAAGTTTTAGTGGAATATAGCTTTATCTACTTATTCACATATTGTCCACAGTTGCTTTCTTGTGCCAAAAGCAGAAGTCAATAGTGACTAAATACAGAGACAGGGTGATCCACAGAAACCTAATATTCACTATCTGGCCCTCTAGAGAACAAGTTTATAATGCCAAACTAAAGCTACAAAGCAATATACTAGATAGCTACACGTAGCAACTGAGCATTTTAAATGTGGTTTGTCCAAACAGACATGCTGGACATTTGAAGCATACACCAAGTTGTGAGTGCTTTGTAAACATGAGAACAGAAAATATTTCATTAACAACTCATACTGAATATAGGCTGGAATGATAATATTCTAGGTATGTATATATACTGGGTTAATCAAAATGTATTATAAAAATAACCTGTTTATTTTTAATCTGCTTCTTTTTAATCTATACTGTGATAACTATAAAATTTAAATTACATCTGTAGTTCACAATATGTCAGTATCAGAGAACAATCATCAAGGCTAGGACTTAATTCACTGCCAAGTGACTAAGAACACCCATTTAACAGTAAGAGAATGGCAAAACTTAAGAGTTTTCATATTTCCATCCTCCTCAGTGTGGTACTTTTATTCTCATTAAGAGATAATTATTTAACCCAGGAAACAGACAGTGGAGTTCTATTTTACCTTCTTAGCACATATTGTGGAAAATTTATGAAAGATCATAATTTTAAAAAGCAATAAACAAAAAAAGGTTAAAACAAGTACTGAGAGCTGGGTGGTAAAATTTAGCACTATTTTAAGGATTTATTTCCTATATTGTTATGACATTGTTCTTACAGTTGAAATTTTAAAATTTTAATAATATCAGGTCATGTAAAATACAAAAATCACAAAACCCCTGGAAGTATAAGTGAACAGTTAAATAATGAACCAAGCATTACAGACTCACTATTTGAAGACAAAAATACAGAACTAAATTTTAAAATTAATTAGAAAATAAAAAGTACACATACCTAATCTCCCAAAATGTTTCTACAGGAGCATCGGGGTTCCACAAATCAATGCTGTCTAACTGATGAAGAACCAGCAACGCCTGAGTTTTAAAAGGAGAGACAGAAAAAACTTGTTTAAAAAAATTCTTGAGAAAATAACAATGAGACACTTATTTTTTCAAATGCTAACAACGTGAGCTATGTAACTGTAACCTAGACGCAGATTAAAGACATAAAAGAAAAATACTACAGAACACAAAACTCTAAGGAGTTACAGAATAAAATCATTCTGTTTTTATCACCCTTAAATTATATGCTTATATAAAGGTAAAGGATTGATGAATTCAGAACAAATATATACACATGAAAACCACTCTAAGAAACCAAATGATTTAAATAGACAGTAACTTCTTGGATCAGTAAATTGATTCTCAAGGGCAGGCTCCCTAGAACTAACATACACATGGGAAGAGTGAGAATTACCTCACTTGCTACAAAATCTTTTGTGACAGAAAAGTTATTTTTTTTAATTGAGAAAGGGCGAAGTAAAACAACTTTGCATTCAAAGCAGGCCAGCCATTCTATGTTTTTTAATTGACCATAGACCTCAAATTATACTTTGGCTCAGAAGATTTACAGGAATTAAATAACTGATTTTAAAAATACAAATAACATATGAATACATTATTAATAAATGAAGCCAACAAAAGTATAAAGAACATAGACTTTTCCTTCAAACCTACCCTAACTTAACTCCAATTCCACAATGTTTTCTCTACTCTCACCCCAACACACACTCTGTACATTTTTGCTATTTTTGGTCACCATACTTAAGGATTCTGTATTCTTGACTGGAACAAACACTGGACCAAAAAATGAGAGCTAATTTTTTTTTCTCCTAAAGTCAAATCAAATGCATGAACTTCAAATAGCTACACTGATAAACTGCCCTATACTAGGAATGCTTAACCATGGACTTTGCAAACCCTGGACACTTTGAAAGTTATGAATTGTATAAAAATCTAGACCAGTATTATTTCAAATACTTTTGGGGCTAAGGATACATGGAATTGAACCTAGAGTCTTCCTATTGTGCTATATCCTAGTCCATTTTAAAAACTGTGTTATTGGGGCTGGGGATTTAGCTCAGAGGTTCCGGCCCCTGTCTCGCAAGAGCAAGGACCCGAGTTTGATCCCCGGTAACCACATACAATATTGGGTGTGGAGACTCACGCCCAGCAGCAATCAGCACCACATACCACAGTGCTGGGCGTGGTGGCTCACACCTATAATCCCAGCACTTGGGAGGCAGAGGCAGGAGGACTGCTATGATGTGAGTTTGAGGCTGAGCTCAGGGCCAGCCTGAACTACAAAGTGAGACCCTGTCTCAAAAACAAAAACAAAACAAAACAGCAAAAAAAAATTGCGTTATTTTTTATTTGTTTTGCTTTTCTAAGAACTAAATCCAGGACTCTGCACTGAGCTGTCCCTAGCCAGCCCTTTTACAATTTTTTTATTTTGAGATAATGTCTTGATGAGTCACTAAGTTGTCCCGGCTAGGCCTACATTTGTGATCTTCCTTAGTCTTTCAGGGTGTTGAGATTACAGGAATGTGCTACCATATTTGGCTTTTTTTTTTTTCCTAGAGATAGTCTTACTAAGCCTTAAACAGAGTCAGGCTAGTCTCAAACTTATGATTCTATTGCCTCTGCCTGCTATTCAAATGCTCTTATAATACTTTCAAATATTTAATGAAAATTGCAATCTGTGTGAGAATTTGCTAATGTTAGCCTTTTTCCTGTCCTAATATGATTGTCTTCCTTTTTATATTCTCTTCTTTTTTTAATTTTTCACACACAGTCAGATGTACCTTCACAGGAAGAGATTCTGAAAAATGAGTCACTGAATTATTTCAGTTTCACCAGCATCAAGTATACTTCTCAACATCACTTGATGGCATAATCTTATGGGACCACCATGAGAGTTGTGGTATCATTATGTGTGGTATGACTACATATTTTAACAAAGCTAGCAATGTAGTACTATATACCCACATGATATTTTATAAGTATTTTTTATATTGCTAAGTAATCCACATAAGTTTTTTTTTAATTGAAATCTTTATTGGTACATTACATATATTCATCATGATTGCACTCCACAATGGGGATTTGTACCAGTATAAGACACAACTTAATTCTCATTTTTTCCCATAGCCCTAAGTTTTAATAAATGTATAATACCCCATCAAGTTGAAGTACCATTTGTTTGCTAGCAAATGTTAACTCATTTTATTAATAGTGAATAAAGTTCTTCTAATATCCTCCAATTAGAAAAGAGAGGTATTCCAAACTGTAGGATGGGTATTGTGAAACATATTTATTAGTAACTTTTAAAAAGTCATCTGAAAAAATAAAAATTTAGCTGAGCCAGAGATGGTTGTGCATGCCTGTAATTCCAGCAAGTTGGAGGATGGACTGGCTCACAGTTTGAGGTCTGCCTAAATTGCACAATGAGATACTATCTCCAAAAAAAAGTGTCAGCTGGTTCACATCCCAGAGGCTAGTTATCACTAAAACCCAACAATGACAAGTGTGGGCAAGGATGCAGACACTAGAACCCCTCTACATTAGTACTGTGAATACAAAATTATACATTTCTATCCTTAGATAGCTAATTAAATATCTACATAAAAACTTTTACATAAATATTCATAGCAGCTTTATTCAGAACAGCCAACAGTAGGAAAAACTAATATTCTCCTGATGTATAGGTTAATGTATTCAATTGATGAATAGATGAAAAAAGTCAATGTCCATAGAATGTTGTACCTGACAAGGGATGTATTACTGAGTCATGCCGTAACATGGATAAACCTTGACTATATTAAGTCAAAGTGATCATACAGAAAAGGCTACATATAGTATGATTCCATTTACATGAAATGTATAAAATAAGGAAATCCACAGAGACTAAAGCAGGTAAGTTGCCAATGGAAGGAGAACTGTTGAAAGTGGGAATAAAATGAAGTTTCTTTTTAGAGTGTTCTAAACTTAAGGGTGCCAGGTGCACAACTTTGTGACTATGCTAAAAACAATTATAATGTACATATGGTGAACTATATGGCAACTCAACTTTTAACTACAATTAGAAAATTCTGAACATTTTTACTAAGTGTAAGAATTTATACAATGTAAACTGGATACAATGACACACCTAAAGCCTCAGCTACTTGAAAGGCTAATGCAGGAGGATAACAAGAGCCCAGGAGTTTAAAACAGGTCTGGGCAACATACCTACACACTGTTTAAAAAAAAAAAATTGTCACCTATGATGTAAAGCAAATAAAGTCACTTTTTGTCTGTGCAATTTATAAACTGATGTACAACACAAACATTACATTCCCAGAAGTTATACCCATCACTAATAAAAATCATATATTAAAGGAACACAAGAATGTATACATAAGAAGGGAAAATATGGGGAAGGAGGAAGAAAGGGACACAGAAAGGAAGAAGAAAGAAAAAGATACACATTTACAACCTTTCCTTCAAGAGCCTAGAATTTATTTTCTCCTTACCTCCATTGCTTCCTGAGCAATCTCTGGCATGTGTGACTGAGGGACCAACTGGACGAGCCCTGTGATTAATTCTGCTGTACTGCCTTGAGTTTCAGGCCCCTGTTTTCTTGGATTCTGCAAGAGAAAAAGCAAACTTCAATTTAAAAATAAATCAACTGATGGATATTATTAGAAGAAAGAAATACAAAAAAAAAACTGCTAACAGATACTAGATTTCTTCTTTTTTTTGAGTCAGAGTCTCGCTTTGTAGTTCAGGCTGGCCCTGAGCTCAGCCTCCAACTCACATCACAGCAATCCTCCTGCCTCTGCCTCCCGAGTGCTGGGATTACAGGCGTGAGCCACCACGACCGGCACTGTGGTATGTGGTACTGGTTGCTGCTGGGCGTGAGTCTCCACACCCAGTATTGTATGTGGTTACTGGGGATCGAACCTGGGCCCTTGCGCTTGCAAGACAGGCACTGGAACCACTGAGCCAAATCCCCGGCCCGTTACTAGATTTCTTTTTTCTTTTTTCCAGCAGGGTCTTGTTTTGTAGTTCAGGTTGGCACTGAAATCACTATGTAGCCCAGGCTGGCCCTGAATTCACTAAATAGCCCAGGCTAGCCTTGAACTCATAGCAATCCTCCTGCCTCTGCCTCCCGAGTGCTGGGATTACAGGCGTGAGCCACCACTCCCAGCACTCTGGTATGTGGTACTGATTGCTGCTGGGTGTGAGTCTCCACATCCAGTATGTATGTGGTTACTGGGGATCGAACCCCCGCCCAGGCCCTTGCGCTTGCAAGACAACCACTGAGCTAAATCGCCAGCCCCTGCAGTGCATTATTAAAAAGATGAAATATCATGATCATACAGGTTTCATCCTAAAGATGCAAGGATAGTTCAACACACTTAAGTCAATAAATGTAACACATTAAACAAGAACAAAGTCAAAAACCACAATCTTATCAATAGACACAGAAAAGTCCTTTTGAAAAAATTCAACTCCCTTCATGATAAAAACCCTAAAGAAAACAGGTAGAGATGGACTATTTCTAAATATGATAAAGACTACTTATGATAAACTAATAGCCACCATCATGATGAAGAAAAGCTAAAAGGATTCATCCCCCTCCAAATTCAGGACTAAGACAAGAATGTTCACTATCACCTCTTCTATTCAACAACCCCTGAAACATTAGCCAGAGCAATTAGGCAGGAATAAAAAATAAAGATTTAGATCCATATACAGAAAAAAACTCAAATTATCATTACTTGGAGATGACATCACAGTTTAGATAGAAATCCCAAAGAACTTCACCAAAAATATGCTCAGAATTAATTTTTTTTTTTTTTTTTTTTAGGTTTTTTGAGACAGGGTCTCGCTTTGTGGTTCAGGCTGGTCTTGAGCTCAGCCTCCAACTCACATCACAGCAATCCTCCTGCCTCTGCCTCCCAAGTGCTGGGATTACAGGCGTGAGCCACCACGCCCAGCACCGTGGTATGTGGTACCGGTTGCTTCTGGGGTGAGTCTCCACGCCCAGTATTGTTATGTGGTTACTGGGGATTGAACCTGGGCCCTTGCGCTTGCAAGACAGGCGCTGGAACCACTGAGCTATATCCCCAGCCCAAAATGTAAATAATTTTTTCCAACAACACTATACTGGCTAAATAATATAATTCTGGTTTGGAACTTACTGGTTTTGAGATTATAAATGACTGTAACCAAAGACAATGAACATAAATGGAAGATGAGGACCACACAATTATGCTATAGGGCCCTTTTGTCCAATACAAGGATACTGTCCAAATCCAACCAGCTGGATTAGAATCTACACCTTGAGACACTCATATTTCAAACCTTTTTATTGTGGAAAAATAGTATATTAAGCAAAAAAAAATTATTAGTCTATATGAATATGAAAGCCTATCTATTCAAGGAAACTAAAATATTTCTTGTAACTAACATGTCTTTACACTTCTCAAGAATATGTGGTTCATTTAAGTGAAGCCAACTTAATTTTATTTTGCTAACTACACTGTTCCCCACTGCAATTAAAGTAAGTCATTACTATAATTCAAAACTGTTAGTATATTTTCCAACATGTATACCTATTCACTCATTCATAACCTGAAGTATTTCCTGAATATCTATGACAGAACAAGTTTTTTAAAAAATGTTTTCCTATCCTCGGCCAAGTACAAGCTTGGGACCAATAAATGAGACCAAGTACAAGCTGCAAATGATGTAACACCTGGAAAAGCACATGCTACCAGAAAAGCCTATTCTAGGGGAACATGGGGAAACATGACCTGTCGAGGGCCTCCTTATGGCAGTGATAATTTAGTATTAGTAGGAATTACTACGTAAAAAAGTGAGAGAAACAGGTTCTGGGCAAAAGGAAAAGACAAGGCAGGCAGAAATGAGGAAATATATGTAAGAACAACTGAACTAATAGTCATTGTCACTAGAGTAGATAAAACAAGGGAAAATGTAATGCTAGATATGGAAAAAGTGGCAAGTAAGAGAAAAGGTTTGCATGACCTTTTATATCTACTTGAAATTTGTTTTTAATCCCATGAGCAAAATGTTTTTAAATGAGCAGAAGGTATGATAGGATTTCCTTCTCAAAGAGATCAGTATACCTTTAGTCCAGAGAAATGATTAAGGAAGATGAAAGAAATGTCAATGGTTAAGCAATTAAGGCTTGAAATATTGAGCATAAAACATGGATTAGAACAGAGATGGTTAAAAATTTAAAACAAAATCATACTACTTTAAATATATCATGATTGATACCATTTAATAACTATCCTCACTTTTCTACTATTAACTACAATTTAGAATTTTGATATGTGAAATACAAAATAATCAATATTTAAAATGAATCTATTTTATCTATCTATGGTTATGTTGAGGGAAATTACTTAACCACTAGATGGCAGCAAAGAAAATAATTTCTAGGACCTTTAAAGAGAACAGCAAATTTTGCTAAAACTCTTGTTTTTGAAACAATAATATATTTAACTTAAAAGACACCAGCAACTTTGACGCCAGCATTCTCTAAACGGCAATGACAGTCATTTTTAAAAGGTTATGTTAATATGGAAAATGCATGGTAAAATAACATCAGAACGCGTACCAAACATTGAAATAAGGAGAAAGAACATTCCACTACTTTCAGAGTCTAACTGATAGATTTTAATATTTTGTGTGAGTACACACAAATAATTTTAATAAATTTTTTTCCAAGCTACATATCTAACTAGAGATTGTATTACATTCTACAATGGATAAGCTTTTTTTAAAGTTTGTAAATTCTCTTTGCCATTCATTCTCATTTTCTCTCTCTCTCTCTCTCTGTAGTTATGTGTTGTATACTTTTGCCACTTCAAAATTAAATACACAAGGGCCAGGGATTTAGCTCAAAGGCACTGAGCCTACCTTGCTAGCACAAGTGCCCGATTTTGATTCCCAGTACCACCCTCCTCCCCTCCAAAAAAAACACTTTAATAAGAAAAATAAATTTTAAAAAAATTACATGCATACATTTTTTAAAGTCAGGGGTTCACAGTACTCTTTAAACCAAAAGACATCTAATTATGAACCTCTATGTTACAGTGCTTGGTAAAACTCATCAACAAAGTTGAAAATGCCATAGCATTTTTAAATATGTTACTAAATACAGTAATAACAAATCCTGCTAGATGCTACTCTCCAGGGACCGAACAGACTTCACAAAGGAAAAGATAAGGCAGGCAGAAATGAGGGAATATATGTAAGAATGACTGAACTAATATCATTATGACTATCCTATGAACTTCACAACACAGAATTATTACATCTGAGGGCCAGTGATTTAGCTTAATGGCACTGCACCTGCCTCAAAAGCACAAAGTCTGAGCCCCAGTTACAGTGGAAGGGGTGGAGGGAGGGTAGTGGATTATTACATCTGAGGCATTAATGATATTGTTATTGTATAACAATAACAATAGTTAGCATTTATTTAGTGCTTACTATGTACCAGAAACTGTTCCTTAAATCTTACAAGTTTACTATTACAACCTTCTTAATGATCTCTCTGAAGTAGGAACTATTATTATCCCAATAATTCAGATGAGAAACCTAAGGCATAAAAGCAGTTAAATAAATTATCTAGTTAGTAATTAGTCTGTCTCTAGAGCTCATGCTTTTAATCACTTCAAATAACTATCACTCATTACATTAGTTCCTAATTACTCTGCATACCACAGTGATGTTTTCAGGCCTTTAATACCACCTACAGCAGTAAAAGCGGAGTTATGACAATAATTTAACACTAATGACAACTTTCATTTTCACTTTCTTCTTCCAATACAATATTTGTAGTAGATCCAATGATAATAGAAGGATAATGAAAAGAATAAAAAGGGAAAGAAAAACTACACTGTGATAGCAAATGGAGATTAAATAAAATGTTTACATATGATTTATAGTTGCTTTATTATCTGTCCCCTCTCCTCTACCCCCATCCCAGGATTATGACTGAATAATCCATAACTTGGTAATGGAGTAAGGACAGATAATGTCAATAAAACTAGTTTAACGGCAAGGGAAATTAGGAAGAAATGTTAAGAAATATGAAATAGGAAATATATGTTGTATTGTATGGTTGTATTAATATTAGCTTTAATTTTCTTTTCTTTTTGGAGGTGGGGATGACAGTCTCACTTTGTAGTTCAGGCTGGCCCTGAGCTCATTATGTAGCCCAGGCGAGCCTCAACTCACAGCAGTCCTCCTGCCTCTGCCTCCCGAGGACTGGGATTACAGGCATGAACCACCATGCCTGGCACTGTGGTATGTGGTACTGATTGCTGGTGGGTGTGAGTGACCATTCCGGGCATGGTTACCAGGGATTGAACTGGGGACCTTGTGCTTGCAAAGCAGATGCTTAAACCACTGAGCTAAGTCCCCAGCTTTAATTTTCTTTCTTTCTTTCTTTCTTTTTTTTTCGTTTTTTGAGACAGGGTCTCGCTTTGTAGTTCAGGCTGGCCCTGAGCCTCAAACTCACATCACAGCAATCTTCCTGCTTCTGCCTCCCGAGTGCTGGGATTACAGGTGTGAGCCACCACGCATGGCACTGTGGTATGTGGTACTGGTTGCTGCTAGGGTGAGTCTCCACACCCAGTATGGTATGTGGATACCGGGGATCGAACCCGGGTCCTTGCAACTGCAAGACAGGCACCGGAACCATTGAGCCAAATCCCCGGCCCCCAGCTTTAATTTTCTTAAGGATATCTTAGGTTTCAGGGATGATCAGGAAGCAACAGTAAATCTTCTTTGAGTAATAATCATTTTTAAAAATGGTCCTGAAACTGCATTTAAACCAAATAAAATTGTAATAATTTCAAAACAGTTCATAAAATACTCACACAAAGCAAGAGCTTTGGATCTGCATGAATCAGTTTCACCATAGATAAGAGAAGATACTTATAACTTCTTGTCTCCAGGTCTGTAGGTTTTTCTTTAAATTTAAGACTTGTTACTTTTTCTTTAAATGTAAGACTCTAAAAAAAAAAAAAATACGGTATCACCTTGAAAACTATTCATATCAGACTCAGGATAACAACTACATAACTCTTTAAAAACTTATTTTAAAACACAGAGAAAAGATGAAGACATTTTATACCATTTGGTATAAATACTAAGTAGTGAGCATATTATTAAGTTTTTTAAAAATAAAAATTATCTGAATACCATTTATACTACTATATAATCAATCTAAAGATCTAATGAAAGTCTACTATAACACTAAATATTTAATATCAGATTAACTCCTATATAAAAGACAATTTTCCAAAACATGAAAAACATAAGGCTGTAGTCTTCACAAACACAAACAATGGGCAACTTGTTTAACAAACACTTTTTCCACGCACATATGCACAAACATTTTGTAAACTCTACAATATTATCAATTTTAAGACATATAATTGTTTCCTACACTAAAACAAAAATAAAAAGCCACTGTCAATTGTAAGACCAGAAAAAATAAGATACACCTCTAATTTTAGACAAAAGAAAAAGTGCTTTTCAGAACTGATGAAAGGTGCTACACAAATTTTTATTTTATATCTTATTTATAAATTTTGCTTTTTCTTTTGATGGCATTCCATCTCTCTCAAGCCTCAGAACACATAACATTTTGCTTAAAGGTCATTAATTAAAAAAAGAACTCTTTGAGAAAGATTAAATCATGGAAAATACATTTAATTAGAGACCCTATGGTAAACTAAAATAATTAATTATAGATGTGATGCAGCAAAGAACTTAATGAATATATTTTGGATTCAGCATCACCTCTATCTCTGTAAGACATTTCCTTTTTTCCATTATTTTTTAAATTTTTATTTTTTTGAGACAGGGTCTCACTATGTAGTTCAGGCAGGCCTTGATTCACTAATTGCTCAAGTTAGGTTCAAACTCATGGCAATCCTCTTTCCTTTACTTCCTGGGTACTGGGATTTCAGATATGTATCACCATGCCCAGCTCATCCTTTTTTTCCTTTAAATGAATAAAAAATATCCCTCTTTGGGCTAGGGATTTAGCTCAGTGGTTCTAGCATCTGCCTGACAAGCACAAGGTCCTGAGTTCAGTCCCCCGTACCACATAACACAGTGCTGGGCGTGGTGGCTCACGCCTATGATTCCAGCACTTGGGAGGCAGAGGCAGGAGGATTGATGTTGAGTTCAAGGCTTGTCTGGGCTATATAGTGAGTTCAGAGCCAGCCTGAACTACAAAGCAAGATTCTACTAAAAAATAAATAAATAAATAAAATCCAGGGGCCAGGGAGTTAGCTCAGTGGTTCCGGCGCCTGTCTTGCAAGTGCAAGGGCCCGGGTTTGATTCCCCAGTAACCACATACCATACTGGGTGTAGAGACTCACCCCAGCAGCAATCAGTACCACATACCACAGTGCCAGCGTGTTAGCTCACGCCTGTAATCCCAGCACTCAGGAGGCAGAGGCAGGAGGATTGCTGTGATGTAAGTTTGAGGCTGAGCTCAGGGCCAGCCTGAACCACAAAGTGAGACCCTGTCTCCAAAAAAATAAATAAATAAATAAATAAATAATCCACTTTTGACATGGATCCCCTTATGTGAACATATATGCAAATATCTACATGGCAGAATATGTAGTATCTATCTAATCATAATAAAAATACTCAAGTAAACAGGTTCTTTTTTCCATGTGAACAAGTTGAGATGATTATCTACAGGGCAAAGCAACTAGTCTAAATGTTTAAGTGTGTGAAATACACTTCTTATGAGGCCTAAGAACACTGCATCAAGAGGCTGAGGTAGGATGGCTACAAGTTCAAGGCCAGCTTAGGCTATGCAGTGAGTTCAAAGCCAACCTAAACTACATAGAGACCTCATGTCAAAAAAAAAAAAGAAACCATTTTTTTTTAAATATGAAAATTTTTGGCTCTCAAGTTACATAAGCTTTTTAACATATATTTGTGCTAAAAAATCATTATAGAACTCCAATATAAAAACCTACAAATTATTTTTTGTTTTTATAACTACCAAGGTGAATGTTTACCAAATATATTCAATATATTCTGGTTTTGTTCCCATTAAACTATGCACTGTTTTCTTTCTAATTTGAAGTATTTAACTTGAGATCAAGGTGAAACTTTCACTGAACAAATTTGTTTACCATGATATAATAAAGTAGTGTTACCACAAAACGACTTTTGCCTGATGTAGCCATTGCATAGGAACACAGGATCAGAGAGCAATTAGCAGTTAAAAGAATTATCTCATATTTAATAAACAATTCCTAAGTAAATATTATTTTAATTATATCATTTCTTAAGCTCAGAAATCAGAATATGTATTTTGTTCCAGAATATGTATTTTGTTATATGTATCTAATATGAAATATTAAAACCTGAGAAATTTCAATTAATTTACTCAATTCAAATACTTTTTTTTTTTTTT
>PVIR01001462.1:0-18114 GCA_004026965.1 Petromus typicus | reverse complement strand
GTATCAATTCAAAATGCAATGATCTAAGAGGAACTTTCTTAAACTACACTATCTAACCCCAAAATGTTTGTGAAAACCAGGAAGATATTTTTGAGAAGAGGGGAACAAACATACACCAGCCCTCCCCTTAATTTTTCTTTTTTAAATAATTTGGCAATACCTTTTAGACTTACATTGGTGATGATTCGATGGAGTGAATTTACCAGAACATAATGAAATGTAGATGGTGAATTCTGAGCCAAGCAGATCTGTAGAAAAAAGAACAGTAAATTATTTATATGAGAAAACACTCAGTAATACAAATGAAGACAAAAAGAACAGCATACATTATTTTTAAACAGAAATGTTTTAGAAATGTTGTCTAGATATATTGCTGAGGCAGCTGCAAATTCTCAGTCCTCCTGCCTCAGCTTCCTGAGTAGCTGGAATTAAATATATGTACCACCACAATCAGCTAAAATAAAATATATTTTTAAGATGCTGAAATTAACATCAGTATAACAGTAAGAAATACTAATAAAAGTATACTTACTCATCTTCTTAGTCTTTTCACATTTGTACGATAATAGCATCAGTAAACGAAGTTGGATAAAAACCAATGCTCTCACCTTGAAATGTTGGTTGTTCTGAGGGCTTATACGAAAGCAAGAAACAAGGCAATCAATCATTAGATCCACATCCGCAGGCTGACTTCCTCTTGAGAATGGTTTAGTTGGATTAAACAGCAGGTTCTGTGAAAAGCCCATTAAAAAACAAAGACCTTTAAATGGTCATGCCACACTTTGCCAGTATGTACTAATATTAACATTATCCACACAAATGACAGTGCATAATACTTAATTACCGAAAAAGCTCAAAGCATTAATACTGTAGTTCAGTATTGACTACATAAGACTGACACCTTACTATGTTACACATGGTTTCTTTCAGTCTCTTATTCCTACATTATTTTGTATTCAAGTGTGTGTATTTATAATAGCTTAAAGAAATTGGTTAATTCTGTATTATTCTTCATATTCTCAGTCTAGGCTGAGGGATATAACATTAAAAGATCAAATTATTATCAAAAGATGACAGAATTTAATATTTTTGGCAAAATGCTTATATTAGAAGTTTATTATTCACTTAATTTTCCTAAAATCTGTAGTAGAGAAAGAAGGTTACCTTAAGATCAACCACCATGGACTGAACTAGTAGAAAAATAACGGAGTTATCTTCCCAGTTGATGTAAGTACTGGCTTTACATAATTTGACACAAGCAATTGCAGCACTTTCTGTCAGCTGCCTACTTCCTCCATGGCCAGCAAGTGCTTTTCGCAGACTGTCCAGAAACAACTTCTATAGAATTCAAGTAAAACAAAAAGATAACACGTGAACTTTCTTCTATTTCAGATTTGACTAATAAAATAACAGCTACACACACACACTGTAAAGAATGCACCATGTATACAGGAATTATGGCTTTCAATTTCATAGTTTAAGTAGTTATCACTACTTCTTAAATACTTTCCTGAAAACAAAAATCTCTTCTCCATTTTCTCTGTTGAACTGATACAGGAATACACTCTATAAGAAATAGTCATTCCCAAATATTTGAACTCAGCACTAAATTAAGCTGACCATAAACTCCTGATATTTTTCATTATCTAAATACTACACTGACTTGCTTAATGGCATATATCAAATTGTCCCATTATTTTCTAGTACTCCAAACTATACTTGAACTTTAGCCTCCTAAAGGAATATGCTTATAATTGGTCTATTGCTCTAAATTCTTTGTTGGTTGGTTGATTTTTTCCATTCATCTTTAGGACAGAGTCTCCCCATGTAGTTCAGGCTGGCCTGGATTAACAGCAATCCTCCTGCCTCAGCCTCCCAAGTGCTGGAATTAGAGGCATGTGGTATCCCAGCTGGCTGCTCCTCTAAATTCTGTTCTTAAAAAAAATTACTCATTGAGTGACTTCAATCCCTCCTCATAGCTTAATGGACAATTTCTTCCCTTGACTACTCTTCAAAATGAAAAATCTCGGGGCCGGGGATATAGCTCAGTGGTTCCAGTGCCTGTCTTGCAAGCGCAAGGACTGGGGTTCGATCCCTGGTAACCACATAACAATACTGGGCGTGGAGACTCACCCCAGCAGCAACCAGTACCACATAACACAGTGCCGGGCGTGGTGGCTCACGCCTGTAATCCCAGCACTTGGGAGGCAGAGGCAGGAGAATTGTGATGTGAGTTTGAGGATGAGCTGAGGGCCAGCCTGAACTACAAAGTGAGACCCTGTCTCAAAAACAAAAAACAAAAGAAAAATCTCGTATATCTTCATATATTATTTAATAGTACACATCAAAAGTTAAATTCACCTAACACCAAAAAAAATGTACATTCTACTCAAGTGAACATTTTCCAAACCAGACCCATATGTGAGGGTACAAAACAAGTATTAATACATTTAAAGAAACTAAAGTTACACCAAGTATCTCTTCTATCAATAAGGGAATAAAACAAGACCAATAATACAGGAAAAACTAGAAAATACAACATGTAAAAATTAGATAACACAATCCTAAATGACCAATGCTCAAAGAAAAATAAACATGAAAAGAAACGTGGAAGTATTTTGGTACAAGTCAAAATAAAGCACAACACACAAAAACTGAACAGAAAGAAAGCAGTGCTAAGAGGGAAATTTTATCATTGTAAACACATTAAACAATAAGAAAGCTCTCATAAATAATTGTGTACAAAGGAAAAAAAAACTAAACCCAAAGCTGAGTGATGAAAATAACAAAGTAACATGGACATAGCAAAGAGAAAAATAACAGAGAAAATGAACAAAAATAAAAAGCTGAATCTTTGAAAAAGTCAACAACGTGGACAAAATTCTAGGTAAACTAAAAGAATAGTAATCTGAAATTACTGAAGTCCCGAATGTGGTAACATTACCAATGATGTTACAAAATTAAAGAAGAATATAAGACAGTCCTATGAAAAACTGCACCGCAACAAATTAGGTAATATAGACAAACTTTTAGAAACACAGAATATAGACTCATGAAGAAATACAAAATATGAATAGAAGTATTACTATAGCCAAAAAATAAATCAGTAATGAGAAAAGCAAAACAAAGAAAAGCTTGGGACAAGATGGTTTCACTGGTGGATTCTACAAAACACTGAAGAATGAACACACCAATCCTTTTCAAATACTTTCAAATTTTCTAGCTCATTTTGTGAAGCCAAGAATCACTGTGACATCAAATCTACACAAAGACACTTCGAGAAAACTGTGAACAGGGCCGGAGAGTTAGCTCAGTGGTTCCAGCACCTATCTTGCAAGCGCAAGGACCTGGGTTTGATCCCCCTGCAACCACATACCATACTGGGCATGGAGACTCACACCCAGCAGCAATCAGTACCACATACCACAGTGCCGGGCGTGGTGGCTCACGCCTGTAATCCCAGCACTCAGGAGGCAGAGACAAGAGGATTGCTGTGATGTGAGTTTGAGGCTGAGCTCAGGGCCAGCCTGAACTACAAAGCGAGACCCTGTCTCAAAAAAAAAGAAGAATGTGAACAAAATATCCTTTAAGAATATAAGGGGGGGAGGGCAGGCAGGGATTTAGCACAGTGGTTCTGTGCCTGCTTAGCAAGCACAAGTTCCATCCCCTAAGTACCATAAAAAATAACAAAGAGTATAAGTAGGGCTAGGTATATAGCTCAGTAGTAAAGTATTTGCCTACCATGTACAAGGCTGTGAGTTCTACGAGAAAGTAATCACAGAAAGAGTATCAGTGGCAAAAAAAGCCTCAACAAAAAAAGGTAAACCAAATTTAATAGCATTTTTAAAGGAATATACACCATAACAAAGTAACACATTTCTGGAACAAAATAAAAACCTAACAATGAAAATCATTTGATGTAACATACCACACTAACAGAATGAAGGAAAAACTCTACATGAGCATTCAACACACAAAAACTATCTGATAAAATACAACACCTTTTCATGATAAAGCATTCAAGCTAGGAATAAAAGGAATTTTTTTCAATAAGATCAAGGTCATATAGTAAAAATCCACAGTTAACAACATATCAATGGTAAGAGGTTGAAAGCTTAAACTGGGAATGGTGGCAAATGCCTGTGAGAAGTACTCAGGAGGTTGAGGCAAGAGGATCTCAAATTTGAAGCCAGTGTGGACTATATAATGAGTCTTTGTCTCAAATATAGTAACAAAAGGGCCAAGGATTTAGCTCAGTGGATCAGGCACCTGCCTTGTAAGGTGTTAAGTGTTCAATCCCCAGTAACCACATACGACAATACTGAGTATGGAAACTCACACCCACCAGCAATCAGAACCACATACCACAGTGCCAGGTGGGGTGGCACACACTTGTAATCCTATACTTGGGAAGATTGCTTGAGTTCAAGGCTGAGCTTAGGGCCAGCCTGAACTACAAAAGTGAGACCCTGTCTCAAAATAACAACAACAAAAGACTAAATATCACTGTTAAGACTAACAAATGAGGAGATCTAAAGGTTTACAATTAAAATAGTCCCTAAAACAATCTATGTAGAAGAAGCATTCAACAAAATCTAATACCCATTCATGATTAAAACCTTCCAGAAAATTGGAATAGAAATTATTTATCTCAACCTGATAAAAGAAGCTATTTATGAAAAACCAAACAGTCACCATCATACGAAATGGTGAAAAACTGAAATATTTCATGCTAAAATCCGGAACAAGACAAGGATGTCCATTATAATCACTCCTATTCAAAATACTTCTGGAAACATTAGCCACATGAATTAGATAAGAAAAAGAAATAAAGATTGGAAAGGAAGAAGTTAAATTGTCACTATCTGCTGATGGCATGAGCCTCTGTATAAATGATCCAAAAAACTCAGCCAAAAGCCTGCTTGACTTAATGGCCAGGTTCAGTAGTTGGATAACTACTGTTGACCAAAAAGGTCAACATCCAAAAATCAATGGCCTCCCTATATACAAATAATAGATTCACTGAAAGACAAATACAGCAAACAATTCCTTTCACAACAGCACCCAAAAAACCCCAGATATATCTGGGAATCAATCAGACAAAGGAATTAAAAGACCTCTACTCTGAAAACTACAGTACCCTAAAAAGGGAGATCAAAGAGGATACCAGAAAATGGAAAGACATCCCTTGTTCTTGGGAAGGAATAACCAACACCATCATACTCCCAAAATGGTCATACTCCCCAAACTGCCATATAGATTTAACGCAATCCCAATTGAAATCCCAGCAGCATATTTCACAGATCTAGAGAAAAAAATTCAAAAATTCTTCTGGAGACAGAGGAGACCTAGAATAGCAAAAGCAACTCTAGGCAACAAAGACATAACAGGGGACATCACAATTCCCAACTTGAAACTATACTACAAAGACACTGTGTTAAAAACATATGGTATTTGCAAAGAAACAGACCCAAGGATTAATGTAACTGATTAGAAGATACAGAAACAATTCCAGACATAATAAGCCATCTCATCTTGATAAAGGAGCCAAACACCCTCAATGGAAGCTTCTTTAATAAATGGTGCTGAAAACACTGGGCTTCAACTGACCAAAGATTAAAACTAGACCTCCATCTTTCACCATGCACTAAATTGAAATTGAAGTGAATTAAAGATCTAAATATTAAAACAGAAACACTAAACCTGTTGAAAGACAGGTTAGGTAGAACTCTTAACAGACCCTGGTGTAGTGAAAGACTTTATGAATAAAACCTCAGTAGCATGGGAACTAACATAAAGAATTAACACCTAGGATCTCGTTTTAGTGTGCGAAAAAAACTTTTACCAGCTGTTGCTCAGACAAAGGACTTCTATATAAAAAATATGAAGAACTAAAAAAAAAAAAAAACCAGACCCCCAAAATTTAAAGACCCAATTCAAAAGTGAGCATCTGAAATGAACAGCCACTTCTTCAAATGAAGAAGTAAAAGCAGCAAAAAAGCATATGAAAAAAATGTCCAATATCACTGCTCATTTGAGAACCACAGATGAAAACAACACTGAAATTCCATCTTACTCCACAACGAACAGCCGCTATCAAGAAAATAACCTACAACAAATGCTGCTGGGGTAGGGATAGAAAGGAATCCTTCTCCACTGATGGTTGGAATGAAGACTGAGGCAACCATTGTGCAGATTAGTGGGGGGATTCCTCAAAACACTAGGATTAGACTGACCCTGCTATTTACCTGCTGGGTATATACATCAAAAAGTTAAAAGATTCATATCACAGCGCTGTACGTGCACCCATGTTTGTAGCAGTTTAATTGTAATAGCTAAATCTTGGAAACGGTGCAAATGTCAATCAACTAGAGACTGGATAAAGAAGATGTGTTTTTTGTTTTGAGACAGGATCTCACTTTGTAGTTCAGGCTGGCCCTGAACTCACTATGTAGCCCAGGCTAGCCTGGAACTCGCAGCAATCCTCTTGCTTCTGCTTCCTGAGTGCTGGGATTACAGGTGTGAGCCACCATATCTGGCAATGATTGAGTTTTTTTAATAAAATGGAGTATTAGGTCACATAGAATGGTACAGCATTTATAGCTAAATAGATGTACCTTGAGGCCAGATTTATAAGTGAAATACATAGGACTCAGATGTGTAAATACTGTATAATTTCTCTAATATGAGAAACTAAAGGTGTAAATGAGGCCCAGAATATATGATAGGTAATGTTAAATAGAAGAAAATGGAGGATAAGAAAGTGGGAAAAAATAAGAATCAAGTTATATTACGTGTAAATTGTTAATGAAGAATGTGATCATAATGTTTTCCTAAAATGTACCAGTAAACTCAGTTCATAAATAATGATAATAATAATCTGCTTAAAGAATGATAAACCTAAAGTAATACATACCTTGAGTAAAATAAACTGTTTCAGTCTCACCATAATGCAAATTAATTCTGCCCTCCTCACCTTATTTATGTTGTTTTCATCAACCACATCCTTGGATATGTCCTGGATTATTTCTGGACATAAAATAAGGAGAATGATCTGCAATGGCCAAACTGCTGCTTTACGTTTGGTGCTTTCGGCAAAGCCATCCACCAAGTCAAACAGCTTTTCTGCACACTCTATATGAAAAATATAAACATTAAATGACACTATTAGATGAGGAGAAAATCACTGGCATTAAAATGTAGCACTATCTAAAAACCCAAAGGCCATATTTTTAAGAAATAAACTTGGAAATTCAGTTGAACAACTACAAAATTTCATTCAGTTAAGTGGATAAGCAATGTTACACTGTCCACATGACAGGACAGCTACTTAATTCATGGAAAAGTAGACATTTTAGAATGGCAGGTCATGTGTGTTGTCTCAAAATGCAGGTTTCATATGCAAAATGTAATGTATTCAAACAGTAAAGACTAAACCACTTTCTAAAGAGATCAGCAAAGTTCTCCAAGAATGTATCCTCCACTGTGCAGCTATGTCCCAAATATTTTTATCTTACAGGCAAAAAGATTATTATTACTTTAAACGTATCTCTCTAAACAAAATAAAGCCTTAGAACAGAAAGAAAGGTAGTTCTCTATAATAGGGCACCATGAAATATCCAATTGTAACTCGAAAGATTAGGGTCTCATTTCAAACTTCTTTAATTTGCTCAAAGGGGAAAGGAATAGAGATAATTTGGAAATGAGAGAAAAATATTTTTTTCATTTGATCTCAGACAACAATAGAACATGTAAAAGCACTTTTACATTATTAAAAAGTAACTTGGAAAAAATATTTTTACCTTGTAAGTAAGAATTTAAAATAAAATTGTAAAGACAATCTTTTTCTTACCAGCCATATCAGTCTGTGGAATCTGGTATAGCTTTGTAAATTCATCTGGATAATTTTCTACCCAGTTCCAAAAGGCCTACAAATAATAAAATGTACGTCTTTATATGAAAGTAGTACTTTTCTTAACATAATAAACACCTCAACTTGTAATTTCCCTCATAAAAATATTGCAATATATTCTTCTTAAAATTTAGATGAAACAATCACTCAGTCATGATTTTTATTCAGATAGTAAATAAATAAAAATTTGTAATGAAAACAAAATTTTAGCAAAAAGAATATAGCTTACCTTTTCTAGGCTATTTATAACTGCTAACTGTGCAACCTTCTTTAGAGCTTTAAATTTAAATGCTATTTCTGGGGAGAAAAAATTTATTTCAATTAACTCTTGTTATTTAATGAACACAAATACAGACCAAAGTTGCTAATAAAAATAACTTTTCTTTTACATACTACTTGTATTCCAGTAGTATTTATAGGCAATGTAAGAGTAAAGACAAAATAAACCCAAAACTCACTAGTTATATCCACTACAAACAAAATAAAAGCACATGTGCCTTGAACTTCAAAAGTTGTAAATATTTTTCCTTTACTTTTCATAAAAATTTCCTATTTCAAAAAAAGTGTAAAATATAGTCAAAATCACTGCAGAAAACTTTAAAAACATAAACCAAGCATGGTGGTACTATTCCAGCACTGTAGAATGAGGTAGAAGGATCCCAAGTTTCATTCTAGCCTAGGAAGCTCAGCAAGACCCTGTCTCAAAATAAAAACTAACGGCCAGGGATATAACTCAGCCACATAGTACATACCCAGCAAGCACAAGGTCCTGAGTTCAACCCTCCACGCCAAAGTAAATAAATAATTTTTTTTAAATGAAAATGAGGTAAAGATGTAGCTCAGGGCTGGGGAGTTAGCTCAGTGGTTCCGGCACCTGTCTTGCAAGTGCAAGGGCCCGGGTTCGATTCCCCGGTGACCACACACAATACTGGGTGTGGAGACACACGCCCAGCAGCAACCAGTACCACATACCACAGTGCCAGGCGTGGTGGCTCATGCCTGTAATCCCAGCACTCGGGAGGCAGAGGCAGGAGGATTGCTGTAATGTGAGTCTGAGGCTGAGCTCGGGGCCAGCCTGAACTACAAAGTGAGACCCTGTCTCAAAAAAAAAGATGTAGCTCAGTGAGAAAGTTCCTCGGTTCCATCCATAGTACCAAAAATAAACAAAAATAACAAAAATGTCTAGAGAAAAATTAAAATAATTCTATTACACAGAGATAATCAATTAACAGTTTAGTGAACATTATTCCATCCTTTTCCTATGTGTATGCAGCAAAAATATTTAACATAATGATATCAGACTGGTCATACCAAATTTATCCTTTTTACAGTATCTCCACTTGTTTTCTAAGTCATTAAAAAAATTCTCATGTGTTTTCTTTGATGACTATATACAATAGCAAGTTTTACTGCCTCAAGAGGAAGGACTTTTCAGTACTAGAATTATACACTTAATATTTTCAAAATATTGGCCCAAGGATTTAGCTCAGGAGTGCTGCACCTACCTGGCAAGTGCAAGGTCCTTAGTTCAATTCTGAGTACCCACCCAAAAAACTTAATGCTTTCAAAAAGCATTACAAACTCTGTGTCTATGATTACAAATCAATTACATTACTGAATTAAACTTCAAAACCATAGGCTTTCCACTATGCTTTCAGTTTCTCAGAATATGTAAGTCACTGAATTAAGGCATAGATTTAAAAAAATTTTTCGGTTTTACATTTATTTTCAACACTTCATTTCTATGAATATCACTAATAAATACCTTTATATAAAGGTATTGATATTATTTCTTTAAGGTAAGAAAATACCTAAACAATTGTGCATGGATTTCATTAAAAGAGAAGAAAAAAAATTGGAAGGGGGAGTGTATTAGGGTTTGAACTCAGGACCTTGTGCTTAAATGCCCAGCTTTAAAACAATGTATTTTGAAAACTATGTTACACTGAACAACTGCTGACATTTTCAAAACTAATATAATTCATCTCCTCTTGGGTCAGACATTAAGAACATAGTTTGAAAAAACCTTTATCAACAGACAAAGTACGATAAAATGTAAACAACACACTACAAAGTTATGCATTTAAATTAGCCAAGGTCTAATAATACATAAAACTCAAAAATATTTTTGTGAAATGCAATTTAGGAATTCACACTCATTTTATGAATAATGATCATTGATATCTGATTTACATTAAGTCAAATCAAATAACAATTTTCTGCTTATCACAGTGATTCAATTCCTTCTGACAGTTTATTTTAATTGATATAATTAAGTGAAGCACTCCCCAGAACTTTAAAATCATTATCGCAGGAGTTATGATAGTCCCAGATGGGACTACTACTGATACGTTCTTTGGGAGGCAAAAATAGGCACTGAAATAGTATCTTAACTGTAAAGCTAGTCAGTCAGTAAGTCAGCAGGAAAGATGAAAACAGAAATGTCACAATTGAGACATTTGGCTCAATTTCTCTTCTCACCATACAATCACAACCTCTGGATAGTATTCTGCACTGAAACTCTGATATCCTGATAACGATTATCTTCTTTAAGCACTATAATAGCTAACAGATCATTTTATAACCTACAGTTAGGCTTAAGAGTTCAAATTAAGAGAAACAATGCAATTCTTAAGCTTGTGTGTCTGTTTTATTTCACTTCACATTATGGTCACTTTCCTACAAATACTCAAGCTTATCCTTATTTATGGAAAAGTAGTAAGTTTATAGCATTATAAAATACAGTATCTTAACCTTTTAATGCCTACTATAAATAGCACATTTTATCTATTCATCTGTTGATGGAAACAAAGGCATTTCCACGATTTATGAGTTGTGCTGCTATAAATATGGTAGGCATGTATTACGATAATGTGATATCTCTAACTCTTTCAGAAAGAAACCTAAAGAGGACTACCTGGATCAAACAGAATTTTTATTTTTCATATCTTAAAGAATTTCCATATAGGGATGGGGAGTTAGCTCAGTGGTTCCAGTGCCTGTCTTGCAAGTGCAAGGACCCAGGTTTGATCCCTGGTAATCACATACCATACTGGGCGTGGAGACTCATGCCCAGCAGCAATCAGTACCACGTACCACAGTGCCAGGCGTGGTGGCTCACGCCTGTAATCCCAGCACTCAGGAGGCAGAGGCAGGAGGATTGCTGTGATGTGAGTTGGAGGCTGAGCTCAGGGCCAGCCTGAACCACAAAGTGAGACCCTGTCTCAAAAAAACCTTAAAAAAAAAAAAGAATTTCCGTTGAGATTGTAACAAAAAAGTAAGGAAACAAATTTTATGTATATGGGGGGGTGGTAGGGTGGGTAGGGCTATGGGAAAAAATGAGAATTAAGTTGTGTCTTATACTGGTACAAATCCCCATTATGGAGTGCAATCATGATGTGTATATTTAATGTACCAATAAAGATTAAAAAAAAAAAAAGAATTTCCATATAGACTTGCATTGTACTAGTTTACACTCCCACCAGCAATGTAGAAGCTCTTTTTCCACATCCTCACTAGCATTTATTATTTGATTTCTAGAGATTCTATTGTATTATTTTCAGAAATTCAAAAATTAGTGAACTATATATATTACCGGCCATTTCCAAAGACATTTACATTATAAAATCCACTTTGATGCTCTAGTTCAACACAATTAACACAATGCTAATACTGTTTTGACCCACAGTGATTAATTTCAGATGTATCATACATTTAAACTTACCCTTCAAGAGTCGTTTTAATTTTGCACAATCTACATTGATATACTGTAATAATTCTATGTCATGGACATCAACATTATCTTCTGAACAAACAGTCAATTCCTGTAACCTGAAAAATAAAAACCAAGAAAGAAATTATCAACCTAAGTAGATATTCTAAAATTCTAAATTCAATATTCTTCCCACAAGAATGAGCTTATAACAGGAAAGACACAGAAGAGAATAAATATTTCTTTAAAAAATCTAATTAAAGAGGCCTGATAAAAGAAACCAGGAAATCTAGTAAATTTTTGTTTGTTTGTTTGTTTGTTTTTGGTTCTTTTGAGACAGGGTCCCACTCACATCACAGCAATCCTCCTGCCTCTGCCTCCCGAGTGCTGGGATTACAGGCGTGAGCCACCACGCCCGGCACTGTGGTATGTGGTACTGGTTGCTGCTAGGCGTGAGTCTCCACGCCCAGTATTGTATGTGGTTACCGAGGATCGAACCTGGGTCCTTGCGCTTGCAAGACAGGCGCCGGAACCACTGAGCTAAATCCCCGGCCCGAAATCTAGTAAACTTTGTAACCCCATCTTTGAGTTTGAGGTGTCCAAATTATACTCCCCACAATTAGACAGGGCTCTCTGGGAAAATTAGCTAGTTTAACAATTTGGGGAGCAAATTTCAAAATGGGCCCAGGTTACCCTGAGTTTGAACACAAGGCAATTACCAACTACTGCCAGAGAGTCATGTCAAAATATCGCACATGTGTGTATTTCAATGGACTCTTGAAGGTCAAAAATGAGGTAATTTGAGCATCAGAAGAATTATATCTATTCCAGGCATGGTACTGCACACATACAATCCCAGCACTTGGAAGACTGAAGCAGGAGGACTGCCTCAAGAGGAAGGACAGCCTGGGCTACATATGAGTTCAAGACCAGTCTAAAATACAAGTGAAATTCTGCCTCAAAAAACAAATGAAGAAAAAACAAACCTCTCCCCACCAAAAGAATTATATCTACAATTTAAACATAAATAAGTAAAACTCCAATTATTAAAAGTGAAGGGCAAAAACTCACAGCTATTAGGGTACCAACTCCCTATGGGAATGAATAATGAGAAAAAGTTAAGTCTCTATCCTGAATTCCTTACATAAACTATATTGGGAAACAAACATAAAGAATGAAGTTTCATGAGAATCACAACTGAATCCCTCAGTTCCTGGATTCAATCTCTAACACAACCAAAATAATAATTTTAAAATAAAGACTGTACAAAATGTATCATTTTGCAGCCACCAATGACATAATAAACCCAGTGATCAGCAGCAGCTACTAAAAACATTTAAAAATCTAAGAGAAACTTTCTAATAAATGGGCAATGCTGAAAACATCTAAAGCCATCAATCATACCACTAAAAGTAAGATAATAGGATATGTTTCTTGATGTGATCTTTAGAACTCCTTACACCATCTGTAAAGTACTCTTGTCCCTCAGCCAAGAATCCAGGAACCCGAATCCACTCAAATTCAGTCAGACACAAAATATAGAAAACTTTACAAACAACTAAACAAAACTGTATACAGCACAAAAAAAACATGGGAAGAGAAGAGAAATGAAAAGCCTACACAGATTAAGAGAAATTTAAGAGAAACTTCAGTCAAAGAATAAGGTAAAAATATTGTTTATATCCTGATTTGAACCTGGCTGAACGAACCAAATAAAAAAGCCATTTTTTGAGAGGCAGAAAAATTAAAAACAAACTTGGATTTGGAATTATGATTCTTACTAGATGTAACAATGATACTGTAGTTAAATTTTCTTAAATCTACTATAGATACATAATAAAATATTTACCAATGAAATGATGTGATATCTGACCTTTGTTTTTGTTTCGTTTTGTTTTACTGAAAGAGAGTTCTGCTACACAGTTCAGGCTGGCCTTAAACCACGTAGCCCAGGCTGGCCCAAACTGTGCTTGGCTGAGCTTTGCTTTAAAGTACTAAAAACAGACGTGAAAGAAATCAAAAATTGCACAATATTAGTAACAGTTGGAGCAGAGTAAAAGATACGTGGGTATTTGAAATGCTGATCTCTCTGCAGTATTTATTTTATAAGTTCTCCAAAATGGAGCTTTAAAAACTTGTATTTCAAATTAAAATTTTAAAAACCTTGAATTTTATTAACTTCTATTTATATTGAATAACTTAAAAATATGAATATTTTGTCTACAGTAACAAGATACATTTACTTTGTATTCAAAAACTGAATAATTTTTTTCTAATTCAATTTTTCCCAGTCTGTGCACATGCTAATTTGATCATTTAATTAACATCCTTCCTTCACAGAATGTAAGCATACAAAGACAAATCTTTCTAAATCCAAAACTTCCCTTCTGATGAACTTAAGTTATGACAAATTTAACACTTAATAAATATGTAGATACTTTAAAACTGGTAAATTCCCTTAGCCAGACACGGTAGTGTACATTTTTAATTCATTTACTCAGAGAAATCTCAAATCTGAGGCCAGCCCAAGCATCATAGCAGCATTTTACCTCAAAATAAAGAGGAGTAGGTGAACACTTGCCTAGCATGTGCAAGGTCTTGTGTTCAATCCCTAGTACTGGAAAAGAAAATCCCCTAAAGCTAAAAAGAAAAAGAAGGAAATTTTGCTTTCATTGTTCACTAACAATCACAGTAATCAGATTTTCATAAATTGGTATCACCTATATTTAATAAATGTTGTTACTTGATAAGACATCCTCATTATTTCACTAATAGACATCAAAAATGTAAGCAAGACAAGGGAATTGTTTTTTTAATGCAAGAGGGGATATGGTTTTAATCACAACTTGAATTTTAACCATTTTAGTGCAGTTTAGAATTAACTTAATCATCACAGTAAACATTTGACAAATGAAATCAAATTCTTCTTTCTCAAATTCTTCTCACTCACTTTAACAGGTTAGTCTTGCTAACAAAATTATTCTAAGCACTTACACTAAAGTATTTCATATCATCAGGGTAAGAAAAGCTTAGCAGTTCAAACTGGTAATGAGAAAGTCCAAAACACTTATTTACATGCTTGCTGAAAATTTCTAAGCTGCTGCAAAACAACCTGGAAATAAGGAGCATGACTCCTTAAGAAACATAACACAGGGCCGGGGATATAGCTCAGTGGTTCCGGCGCCTGTCTTGCAAGCGCAAGGACCCGGGTTCAATCCCCGGTAACCACATAACAATACTGGGTGTGGAGACTCATCCCAGCGGCAAGCAGTACCACATACCAGTGCCGGGCGTGGTGGCTCACGCCTGTAATCCCAGCACTGAGGAGGCAGAGGCAGCAGGATTGCTGTGATGTGAGTTGGAGGCTGAGCTCAGGGCCAGCCTGAACCACAAAGTGAGACCCTGTCTCAAAAAAACCTTAAAAAAAAAAAAAACCTTAAAAAAAATAAATAAAAGAAACATAACACATAAAGATTTGAATTTAAAAAAAAAGAAAAGAAAGAAAGAAATGTAACACAGTAGATTAGTAACACTATCTTTTGAAAAGCTAACTAGTTGTGAAAATAAAAGTTTGATTCCTTTCACAGTTCAGTAACTGCTACAGGGAGGGATGTTTTCTGATCTTTAAATGCCATTTCTAGGCATACATGCTACCACTGAGCTGCACCTCTACTCTAAAACAGCATTACTGAAGCCTGCAAATCAAATCAAATCAAATCAAGGGTAGTCAACACAAAAATACAGAAAACCTATCACTAAAATATCCAAAATGAAAAGAATATAAAGCTTTCTACCTAACAGTGCACAGATTAGTATTAGCACCTTGCATAAAACATGAAGTAGAAATAACTAGATACTCCTTTTATATAAAGAAAGGATCCACCAGTTTCCACTTTATACCCAGAGCTCAGCACTTAATATAAAGCAAACAGAAAGCTACCATAACACTCTTAAAGTCCAGGACTACAAGATTTCTGAAAATATATATATATATATATATATATATATATATATATATATATATATATATATATATATGCTGCATTAAATATACGTTTTCCATCAAAGATTACAGAGAGGAAGCCAGACAAAGTGGAGTATGTTGGCCATCCCAGTATGCAGGAGACTGAGGTAGGAAGAATCGCAAGTTCAAGGCCTGTAGGTAGTAGTGAAAGGCCTGTAGGTAACTTAGTGAAATCCTTTCTCAAACTAAAATTAAAAAGAGATGGGGATGTAGTACAGTAGTACAGTAGTACAAAGCCCCAGGGTTCAACCCTCAGTACCACAAAAAAGAGACACAGCCTAGCATGGTGGCTCACACTTGTAATCCTAGTACTCAGGAGGCAGAGGCAGGATGATTGCCGTGAGTTTGATGCTAGCCTGCGCTACACAGTGAGTCGAGGGCCAGTCTGAACTACAAAGTCAGATCCTGTCTCAAAAAAACTTAAAAAGAGAGAGAGAGAGAGATAGAGAGAGAGACACACACAGAGACAGAGACAGAGAGAGATACAGGGAAAAGGGGGGGGAGGCAGGAGGGAAGAGGAGGGGGAGGGGAGGGGAGGGAAGAGGTTACCGAGGAAATATTTCACTGTGAAAGTCATCACATACAAACATGCAATTTAACAATGTTAAACAAAAGATAAAATAAGTTTTAGATGACTGTAGAAGAAACTTAAAATTATTAGGAAGAATTAAAACAATAAAAAATAACAGACCTGTAAAGAACCAGGTAACTTTTAAAGTCCTTGAGTCTTCTACTGGTATATCAACAAAATAACTAGATCTAGTAGTTGCACAATAATTCAATGGAGAGATCACCTAACTTTCTACATGAAAGAGTACTAAGCCACAGAACACAGGATACTTCAGCAGAATAATGAAGCTATTTTAAAATCTTCCCTTAAAGTATAGGAGAGAAATAGGAAAGCAGTAACTCTTCCTCCCAAATGAAGTATCAAAACCAGGGTTTAATGCATTTCAGGCAAGATCTCTATCACTAAAACACATCCTCAGGCTTAATTAAAAAATAAATAAATTGGGCTGAGGATGTAGCTCTGTTCTGGTGCCTGCCTCACAAACACAAAGTCACGAGTTAAATCCCTGGTATATTTTTAAAAATCTCTATCTTAAAAGAGAAACGTGTTGACGAGGAGAATGAAGAAGCATCACCTATATTTATATTAAATACAAAACCAATTTTCAGAATTAAATGTCATGCAAGTCATTTGCATATTTTAAGTCGTCTAATACTATGACAGTCATAAGATATCCCATCTTCAAATTACACCATCATAATGGTCATTTAGGTGAGTAATCCTCCAAAAAGATAAGCTCTATTTCTGGGACGAGCTAAATGAAAAGGCAAATGAAACTGTCTAAAAACTTGTTATTTCAGAGATGCCACTTCTGAACAGTCCTAACCACTAAGGAAATTTGAGATACAACTCACGCATGGACAGATTGACATATTTTGATCACTGTTTACAATCAAAGATTTTTTTCAAATAGTAAGGCTCAGCTAGCCACTAAATGAGAACATATTTGTTTTTTATAACTTTCCAGCCTCCTATTCCCTAGGTGTTGTTACTATGCAGATGCAGTGTAATGTTACTCTGACTATAAAATGTGACTACTCAAAAGATTTAATGAAAATATTGTTCTATAACACAAACATTACCCAAAATAATAAAGGCATAAATCAGATACCATTAAATAAAATTTTAATTTTCTTTGAACATGTATTCCATTCATGTTGAAGAATACTACTGTCCACGGCTGGGGATTTAGCTCAGTGGTTCCGGTGTCTGTCTTGCAAGAACAAGGACCCAGGTTCGATCCCTGGTTAATCACATACAATACTGGGTGTGGAGACTCACACCCAGCAGCAATCAGTATCACATACCACAGTGCTGGGCATGGTGGCTCATGCCTATAATCCCAGCACTCAGGAGGCAGAGGCAGAGGACTGCTATGATGTGAGTTTGAGGCTGAGCTCAGGGCCAGTCTGAACCACAAAGCGAGACCCTGTCTCAAAAAAAAAGAATATCACTTTTTCATTAAAAAGACTGTAGGATTTTGAAGTTACTCAATTTGGATCATTGTTTGTACAACACTGACAAATCCATGATGCAGGTACCAAAAAGTGAAGAGAACTGTTTCTATTCTGTATCAGTTTCTGATTCACTAAATCTCTAAATGACTTCTGTTGCACTTCTCACTTGAACATAATGTATGAAAACTAACTTACATGCAAAGAGCAAAGTCATCTGCATGAAAGCAAGTTCCAGAGTTCCAAAGTACTGTCAGAAGTTTATACGTTAGCATGACAGCTATACCGGTTCCTCCATTTGTAACATACTGCAACTAATTCCAACAGTGATCATTTTGAATCATCAATAAAGGGATGAATTACACTTCTTAAAGCTTGGAAGCACATACTATAAAAAGGAACTAGATACAGCTAAAGAGACAGCTAAAATAGAAACCAGGC
>PVIR01001461.1:0-123331 GCA_004026965.1 Petromus typicus | reverse complement strand
CTTCAATAAAATGGAAAATGTAGAAGAAATGGATAGATTTCTAGACACATATGAACTCCCAAAGCTGAATAAAGAAGATATAGAAATGTTAAATGCCCCAATAACAATCTGTGAAATTGAAAATGTAATTAAAAACTTGCCAACAAAGAAAAGCCCTGGACCTGACGGTTTTACTGCTGAATTCTATAAAACTTTTAAAAACGAGTTAATGCCTCTACTTCTGAAACTCTTCAGTGAAATTGAAAGGGAAGCAGTACTCCCAAACTCATTTCTGGAAGCAACCATTACCCTGATTCCAAAAGCAGAGAAAGACCCAACCAAAAAAGAGAACTACAGGCCAATATCTCTAATGAATATCGATGCAAAAATCCTCAATAAGATCCTGGCAAACAGAATACAGAGAATTATCAAAAAGATTATACACCCTAATCAAGTTGGATTCATCCCAGAGATGCAAGGAGGTTCAACATACGTAAATCAATCAATGTTATACACTATATTAACAGGCTTAAGGACAAAAATCATATGGTCATCTCAATTGATGCAGAAAAAGCGTTTGACAAAATACAACACCCATTTACGTTCAAAACTCTACAGAAGATCGGAATACATGGTCTGTATCTCAAACTAATAAAAGCTATCTATGAGAAACCTTCAGCCGGTATCATACTAAATGGTCAAAAATTGAAACCTTTCATACTAAGATAAGGAACAAGACAAGGATGTCCTCTCTCACCACTTCTGTTCAATATAGTTCTGGAAATATTAGCCATAGCAATTAGGCAAGAGAAATAAATAAAAGGAATACAGATTGGAAAAGAAGAAGTTAAATTGTCATTATTTGCTGACAACATGATACTCTATATAGAAGATCCTAAAAACTCAATTAAGAAACTGCTGGACCTAATCACCAATTTTAGCCGCATAGCTGGTTACAAGGTCAATGTTCAAAAAGCCAAGAAAAAAAGAGTATATCAAACAAGGTTAGTAGTTAAGCAGAAGAAAGAAAAAAAGGAATTTGCAACAGAAAAATAATGCACTGAAAGGAAATAGTCAATAACTTTCAGTAATAACTGAAAGAAAATGGTTTTAACTACCCAATTAAAAGCCACACACTAGAAGACAAAGATCATCATTACACACTGATACAGAGGAAGAATCAAGAGGAAAAGAAAACAATTCTGAATACATGTGTTCCAAATGTTGGTTCATCCAACTTCCTAAAAGAACTACTACTGAACATAGAAGATCAGAGAAGCCTTAACATAATCATAGTTGACACAAAAAGGTCAAATAGACTAAAAAAAATCAACAAGGAAATATCAGAACTGAACACCATCTTCAAAAGAATTAACAGGTAACTACATGGTATTTCACCCAATGACAACAGAATATACACCAAAAGAAAAAGCAAAAACAGCAATCAAAAATGACATAATGATGCATCTCAAGGTCTTAGAAAAGCAAAAGCAATCCAAATCTAAAATTTGTATAAGCAATGAAATTACAAATATCACAGTGGAATTGAGTGAAATTGAGGCTAAAAAAATATGAAGAATTAGTAAATCAAAGAGATGGTTCTTGGAAAGGCTAAACAAAATAGACAAACCATTATCCAAACTTAACAGAAAAAAAAGTATCTATTATTATTGGAAAAGATGAAATAACAAGAGACATCACCAAAATCTAAAGGATTATAATGACTTCAAAAAGTTATGTTCCCATAAATTGGAGACTCTGCAAGAAATATAGATTCTTAGACACATATAAGTTACAAAAACTGATTCAAGAAGATATAAGAACCCTAAATACTCTAATAACAAGCAATGCAATTGAGGTAATAAAAAGGCTAACCAACTAAGAAAAGCCCACTTGGATTTACGACTAAATTACACAATAACTTTATTAATGCTGATGTTCCTCAAACTCTTCCATGCAATTGAGAGGGAAGAAGCAATGCCAGACTCACTCCTCGAAGCTCACAGCACCCTGATACCAAACCTGGACACAAGCGTAACAAGAAAAGAAAACTGCAGGCCAATTTATTTCATAAACATAGAGGAAAGTATCCCTAACAAGATACTTGGAGACACAATACAACTAATCACAAAAATACCACACATGGTGACCAACTTGGTTTCATTCCAGAGTGGAAGCATGGCTCAACATAGATAAATCAGTCAATTTAATACATCACATAGAAGTAAGGGTAAAAGTCACATGATCATCCCATTACATGCTAAAAATACTTGGCAAAATCCCACAGCATTCCAATACCATGAGTACATCCACAGAGAAAGCTTTCAGGAAAACAATCCTATTCACAGTAGCTTCAAAAATTTCAAATACTTAGTCATTAATGCAACAAAGGAAGTGAAAGCCTTCTGTAATGAGACTTACATAGCAATGAAAAAGAAATTAAACAGGCCATTTCAAAGTGGAACAACATTTCCTGTTTTGGAATAGGCAGATGTAGTAGTATCTTCAAAATGCCCATATTATTGAAAATGATACATTTATCTAATGCAAATCTCATTAAATATCTTCAGATTTTTTTTACAAAACTAGAAACAAAAATAATTTGAGAATGTATATGTAACCATAAAAGAGCTCCATGTGTCAGCAAGACTTAGGATTTAATTTTGTTGGGACATGGCAAAGATGACCTTATAATCAGGTATACATTCTTGTTTCTATTAAAGTTGATCTGGGTCCTGTCTGTCTGTCTGTTGCTGCTTTAAGGAAGCAAGTGCCACCTGGGGAATGGCAGGTGGCAAGATACACTGGGTGGCCTCAAATGCTGAGGCTGGTGACCTCTGTCCAGATGATAGCAAGAAACTGATGACTTGAGTCTCTAACCTGAAAGGAGTGGATTCTGCTTACCAAGGTCCGATCCTTCCCAGGTGAAGCCTGGACAGGACTACAGCCCAACCCCTAGATCCCAACTTTCTGTGACCTTGAGACGAGAGCCCAGCTAAACTGTGTTCAGACCCTGGACCACCCAAACTGTCCGGTAATGTGTGCATTGCGATAAGCTTCCACATTTGTGCTGCTGTTACTTGGAAACAGAATATTAACACGACTCTGTCGAAACTACTGACTTAAAACCTATGAGTCATGGTATCCACTCATATTCCAGGAGCCCAGGGATACCCATAGGATCCTCTTCTCCGTCACTCTCAGGTGAGGGTGCTGGTACTCAGGGAGACCATGGTTGCATGAGAAGGAGAGTCTCCGGCTCTATTCCTTAGGTGGGGCAGGACAGCAGTGGGTTTTGGTCTCCTACAGGGCATCGTGTATGTATGAGCCTGCATAGATACTATTGGCCATCCCCAGCACGTGAGACAGATTCATTTCACCTTCCCCATGAGCAGAAAATGGCATTAGCCAAGTGAGGTAAAATCCTATGTAGAAATGGTAAAATACGGAAGCTCACCAGGGAATAGAGACCACACCAATGTCTCTCAGAAAATGCACTTTCCATAACTCAGACAGCCTTCAGAGCTTCCAAAGATCTTCTTTGGCTCTGAGAACCTCTTCTTGGGAGGCAGGGATCAACTTTAAGAATTCTGATTTATACCCGAGCCCAAGTAAAACTTATGACTCCCCAGAATTCATCCATTCTCCTATTGCCTCTTCTCTTATATCACCATTTTCCTGAACTTCTCTAAATCTCCTGGATTCAGGGACAGAATTTTTCCACAAGCTAGGCCAGCTGAAGCTAGTCCAAGCTGGGGTTTAACCATTGGCCCTGACTTGGGGACAGTGAGATGACTACACCCCCCAAAAGCCATTGAATTACGAATGTCTTATCATCCTGGAAATGGACTCACCATGGACAATATGATGAATTGTTGGCATTTATTCTCCATAGATCTTATGGATTAAGTTTTTAAAAAATTTTTACAATAATTTTTTTCTCCATCTGATATTTATTTCACTTGAATAAGAAAGTTACATAGTGTTTCTAGGTGTCAGCCTGGACATTGTTGGTACCGAGTTTGGGTTTTCTTGAATATGTACCTAGACAGTTCTTAGCTTGTACTTCATCCTTCATGCCTTGGCTATGATAAATTGAGCACCTCTCTCCATAAATAAAATAAAAATCACACATATTTTGTGGCCTTCTTTTGACTGAGGCATCTGTGTTTCACATTACTCCTGGCTACAAGGTTACTACTATACATCTCTTTCATTTCTAAAAATTAATTTATTTGTAATTGACAGTCAAATCTAGGGCTTCTATATGTTAGGCCATGGCTCTAACATGAAGCTATCCACAAGGCCCTTCATATGCCCTTGATGTAACTGACCACAGCATTCATCGAGTCCTGGGAGCACGGGAAAGAGAAAGGCTGCTTATCGAAAAGAACTAAGCATCCATGAAAGCCATCCTCCACGTGGTACCAGCTCACAGGGACCCCCTGGTCTTCCAAGCGCTTCTTGTAGAGTATGGTATCGTCACGGAGGATGTCATGCTCACAGCTCACCAGGAAAGTCTCAGGAAGCTGAGCGATGATCTCATCGTCTGCGAGGAGGGGCGCATTTCTTACATCAAACCAATGTTTGGATTCCAGATAAGCAGACTCATTAAAAGGCCCGGGAAACTGGGGTTCTTGACCTTTGTTTTTATACCTGTTGGGAATGTTGTCAGAGCTGAGCCACTTCTGATACTTCTTCCAATCCTCTGGTGGTACAATGCCTTTCAACAGGGCATTTTGCCAAGAGATATCCATTGCCAAATAATTACACAAAAATGTCATGTACATCTCCTGGGTGAGGAGTGGGACATTTTTCTTTTGACGAAAAGATGGTAACTGTAAATTCAAAAACTGGAGAGCTGGAGAAATCATAATCTGAGCCCGGACCTGAGAAAGATTAGTTCTGCCCAAGACCTGGGTGACCATGGCCACAGTGGATGCTCCTATGCTTTCCCCACAGATTATCACCCGGGAGGGGTCTACACCATATGTTCTTGGGCTTCTTAGGAAGTGGATGGTGGCATTCAGGCAGTCCTGGTAAATGACTGGGCAATGGTAGTCGGGAAGCTTACGGTACCTGAGGAGGAAAGAGAGGATAAAGCACAGGTATGCATGAGTGTGCTGTAGGTGTTTGAATGACGTCCTTTATGGCTCCTTAGGAGGGTAACCTGGTGGCAGCCTGAATATGAAGAGGTAGTCCAGAGTCACTGGGGGAAGCTCTTGAGCAGTGCTGGATCAGTTTTGAATTTAGGTACTCTTGGAGATGGATATAAAGCATTTTCCATTGTAGGGTAGACATGAAACTTTGGGGTCAAGGGAGAAGAATGGTGTAGTTTAGATCATAAGGGTTCTCCGAAGGCCCACCCCAGGTTGATACTATTAAAAGGTATTGGAAATTTAGACTTAATGTGAGATCTCTAGGTTATTGGAGTGCTCCTTTGAAGTTCCTCCGTCTGTCTGTCTGTCTCTCTCTCTCTCTGTTTCTGTCTCTCTCTCTCTCTCTCTCTCTCTGTTTCTCTCTCTTTCTCTCTCTCTCTCTGTATCTCTCTCTCTCAGTCAGTGGTTGGTTTTGCTCTTCTCTACGACCAGTGAAGTGAAGTGAATCGATCTTGACCTGAAATCTGTAAAACTGCATGCCAAAACAAAACATTCTTCTTCCTAGACTAATTATCTTAGGCATTTATCACAGTGATAAAATCTAACTAACACAGTAAGCCACCCTGTACATAGTGAGGGATTACATACACATGCACATGCCGACCAGGAAACACATCAGATGTGAACGATCTGAACTGAAACTCAAGGCTCCCGTCTCCTCTAGGTGTTTGGGTACATTTTCACACTTCTGTATTGTACAGAAGCCGGGAAGAAAAGGCACCTTGTGGATCTCAGTGGGTTTCGGCATCTCTCAGGCATCTCCTCCCAGGAACCAACCACTACTGCTCTCTGGTGGGTTCAAGCCTTTCCTCTGGGTGAGGAACTGCTCTACCCCACAGGCCTGGTCTCTCAGGGATGCACTGCACACTTTCCTACAAAATATAAGGACAGGTGCTCCTCACACTTTTCTGGGCGTTCTGTTCAAAGAGCCTTCATTATTCCCACCATTCCAGTGGTGGAGTTTCTGACAAAAAAAAAAAGCAGTTGTTGGGAGTGGAATACTAAGTACTGGCAAGATGCTTCTCTGGGGACTCTCGTCTGAGAGGACAGAGAGTCTGTTACTGGTCAGAATCACGAGGCTGTACTATCTACCTATCCTCGGAGAAGCCAAAGTCAGATGGGTCCCACTGGAGAGGAAAACAGTAATAGGGTGATTTTTAAATTTTCTCTCTTGCTTCCTTTAGTATATTATGCTCTCTCGGTGCAAAATCAGCTCCCATGGCCCCTCCACCCCCAAAAGCCAGAGTTGTATCTTTAGAAACTGTCCACGTAGATTCCTGCGGAGCTGGCAGGTAGGTAGGGAATTATTTTAATAATGTGATGAGTATCTGCAGACCCATCAGCACAACCACACATACAGCCATGGCAAGGTCTTGGCCAGGATCTTAACCCAACCCTCTCTACCCCTCCAACTTCCTTTCCCTCAATGCCCTCCCCCCTCCCCAGGAGCAGGGTTACCCTGAATCTTGGATCCATCACCTCTTTTTTTTTCCTTTTTACATATTTCTGTTGCCTCTATGTGCATCCTTAGAAGGTATTCCTTTTACTTTGTATTTACCTTTATTTTAAAAGGATCAGGTTTCAAGATACAAAATCACAAACAAAATATCAATAGCATTTCTGTGCACCAATACTGGGAACAGCAAGTACTATCTGAATGCTTAAAATAAGGGAGAGATGGTAGAAAAATAGAAGGCAGACTTGTTGGAGATAGGGAAGGGGCTCAGAGGAGGGAAAGTCCAAGACAGGAAGTGATCCAGAACGGCCACAATCTGTTAGATGTGTCAGTCCCTTAAAACAAACATCATTACTATATAGTGCAAATATATAATAATAAAAACTACAAATAATCGACTTTAAAAGCATCCAGCTTAATTAAATTTTAAAAAGCTTTCCTCATTAGTATTGCTCTACCATTCCTCCACATCATGGTATGCTCTTCCATGTCCTTTACGAACAGGCCACATAGCAGTTCAGGCCGTGTAAAACTCACCCCCACGGTGCCAGTCTGCAGCAGGAATCTTCCAGGGTTTATGCTGCTCAGAATGGAGCTGGGCCTGTGTCTCCGGCTCATGCACACGAGCGCCCCCAGGGTCAGGTCCCAGGGAACCCACCCTGTACCTTCTGCACCCCATGGAAAAGCCGACACTCTCTGAAACTCACCCCACACACAAGACCACAGAGTCCGTCTCTCGGGCCAGGAAACTGCACAGGCTGTGATAAGAATCTGAAAAATAAAACCAGGCCCGGTGCAGCCCACGAGGAGGCCCAGCCTCTCCCACCCGCCCAGGGAGGGCAGTCACTGTGAGCATGGGGAGATGCCCTATCCCTGCTCCTACTCTGAAGGGACCCTGGTGAGCTCTACCTGGGAAAAGAGAGACAATCATTCACCCATACATCCAATCTCATGAATTCCCAGGGTGGAGCAAGCCTTGGGGTTCACTTGCTACAATTCTCAGCTTCACCCGGAGGGTACTAGGAAACAGAAGCTAAAATGCATAATGTCAGACTAGGCAAGTTGGCATGGCAGTGGGGAATATTAATAATGAGCATCACTATTGATTAGGGATGACTGGGTGAGATGTGATTGGTAAAAGGATTGGACATCTGAAGTTCTAGAAGGCAGATCCATTCACTATAGTGAGCAGGGCATATGGCTGCAGTGCCAGTCCCACAATATGCCGAGGACTCCTCCAACTGCCTATCCCGTGTCCTGCTGTCCATGTCTCTGCCAGGCTGGTTCCAGTCTCTGTAATCCAGGTCTATGGATGAGAGCTCAGATATCAGCATCTTCTACCTCACACCAGGCTATGCCTGTGGTTCAACGGAACTCATGAGAGTGGGGCACCAGCATCAGGGCTGGGCGCGGTGATGGTGGGAAGGGAAAGCACCCATGACAGAGGTCTGCACTGACGAGTGACAGTCTTGCTGCACATAAGCTCCTTGGGAGATTGTAGAAGTCCCCAGGCCAAGACCCACACTGCAGAGGGACTCAGTGAGCCTGAGAGAGGCCTGTGGTGGGCTAGACCTCAGAGCTCAGGAGAGGTTAAAGACAGCCAAGCCAGTCCCTCTGCTGGCCTTGAACAGGGCCCCGCCAACTGGTCCAGCTTCATCCTCTGCTCTGCCCTTGCTGGCCTGCTGCTTAGACTGAGGGGGACTGGGCCAGGGTGGGGCAAGCAAGGGATCCACCATGGGAGCAAAATCCAGGGCCTCAGGACACTCAGCCTCCCAAAGAGATGTCACGATGCAATATTTTAGGTTTTCAAAATGAAGCCCAAAATGCGGGGGATATAGCTGAGTGGTGCCACTTGCCTGCTTGGCAAGTGCAAGGTCCTGAGTTCAATCTCTGGTACCACTAAAAAAAAAAAAGAAGAAGAAGAAGCCTAAAATATGACATGGCGATCAAAGTAATCAAAGTTATAAATAGGTTCTGACTTTGCCCTGGAATGAATCACTCAGCCTTGTTCACTCCTGCTGGTATATGAATTTTAATACTTTGTCGGTCATAGTTTTTACATTATTATTTTTTAAATATTTGATTGAAGTGTTATATTGCTTGTCCTAATGACTAAGAATTTTTGTGCCCTGGTTTTGAAGCTCAGGCATCTGCCTCGCCGGCTGCCTCAGGTTCCTCCCTTGCTTCTCCGTTGTAGACCTGGCTGCTCCTCATGGGCCTGAGCCCTACTGTGACCTTCTTGGAAACACCTGGTCTGATTGCACCTGGCAACCCTCAGGTGCAATGACTCCGTGTGTCCCTGATCCCACCTGGACCAAAATGGAAACTATTGGCCGAACCTGGGGCTTTCTTGTTCTCCTCTGTGTCCCTCATGCCTGAAAAGGGTCTGTTGCTCATGCGTGCTCAGGGAGCATTTTGTTGACCCATCCCTCCTTTTACTTCTAAATGTAGCCCTGAGTCCCTAGAACAATAATGGTGAAACTTGGAGGGTTCTCAATGATAACAAACAGCCAGCTGCGGGCCAAGCGCCATAGGTTCAGCACCACGGACCTACGGGCTTCATTCAGAGAGGAAAGAAGTTCGCACAGAGCGGATCCCACAGGGAGGAGATCAACAAGGTTAAGGCTGAATAGAGAAAAAGGGCAGGCGGTTGGGGCCGGCTTCCCACACAGAATAAGAGCTGGTGATGGAGAGTTATTTATGACCACCAGATGGCAGTAAAGACACGCTGCTTTAAAACGCGTTTGTTCAAAGGGGGCGAGGTGGCTGTTCTGAGCAAATTTTGATGTCGCTGTATACATGCATGCATTAGTCCCTTTGTTTATTGGAAAACCAGGCCTGCCTGTGGCCATTCACCCGTCCAACCTTCCAGCTACATTCATGTGTTCATTCATTCCTTCATTTGAATGATAAAAACAGAACCAGGCCCTGGAGACATGACAGTAGCAGTCTCCCCTGCACTCTTGAAGTTCGATGGCCAAGAGGGGACAGACAGACAGTAAATAAGGAACACAGACAGACAGAAATCAGCTCAGACTGTGACAAGAGCCACGGAGACATTTAACAAGGAGGGAGTCTGGGATGAGGTAGGATCCAGGGTAGGTCAGAGAAAGTCCTGAGCTCTGGTGGGCACGCGCCCACCTTGGGAGGAAGGGGGCAGTCAGCCAGACGGAGTTGGGCTGGGCCATCTTTATAGCCTGGTGGTGCTGTGAGTTTGGAGTAAAAAGCCCAGAGCATCTGCAGCGCAGTGTTGCACAGGGGCTGCCACAGGCAGGGGGCAGAAGGAGGATGCCCAAGCAGAAGGGAAAGCATTTGGCGGCCACGGAGGGCTGCAGGACAGACAGAGCATAGGCTCCAGCTTGTTTTTAAAGATCCTTGTGTGGCAGAGGCTGAAACTAGGGCTGAGAAGGGAAGTAGAGGGGAAGGTATAAGTGTGGAGAGTGTGGACAAGGAAGTAGGTTTGGGTCCCGATGGACTGCAAAGTGGACAGCAGGGCCTGGGTTAGGGAGAGTCACTATGCAGAGCAGACAAATTGTGGCTATGAGAGGCAGGGGCAATGAGGAGTTACTCCCACCCAGGGCAGTGACGACCCCACTGTGCCATCTCTGTTCCTACCAGGACCAGACTCATCTGACAGGAACCACAGCCTGGGTAGGTGGCCACCCATCAGCTGGTGAGCCCCAAGCTGGGTCTGTCTCATGAAGAAACTCCCACTGCTGGTTCCTTTGATTCACTCCATGGCTTCTCCTGGGATCTTGGATGAAGCTCCAGTGTCCCTGGATCCTTTCTGTCCCCTACCAAGGGGCAGCTCCTTACCGAGGCTGCCAAACATCCCGCCCCCTCCGTGGTAGAAGACGACGCCTCTCCGGAGACTGCAGGACGATGCCGTGGGCTGGAACAGCCTCACGGGGATGGTCCCAAAGCGCAGGTTGGTCACCTCCACATTAGGGTCCTTCTTTATTGTTAACAGGCTGTCATGTAAAAAGCGGATAAATCTTGGCATGGAACAAATTCCCATCTTCTCTAGTATGTTCCCCTGTTGGAGACAAGAGGCGGAGGGTGAGGTGGAGAAGAGGTTAGGTGGCAAATCTGTGGCCAAGGCTTCTCGCGTTTCTCTCCTGCCTCCGGCTTGCTGAGTGGGCTCTGGGTGTGTCAGTAGGTGCTGGGCTGTGTTCAGGAGGGTGGTGGGTGTTCAGCTTCCCCAGCCACAAGGTCATAATTGAATAGTGATGTTGCTGTGATTTGAATATTTGTTCCCCCCAACACTCATGTTGAAATTCATTGCCATTACTAAAGTACGAAGGGGTGACATTTTCCAGGAAAGGAGTGGCGCCACTGAGCTACATCCAGGCCCTTGGGGGCGAGGCTTTCCAAGGTGGTAGGTAGTGGCCTCCTGAGTAGATTCAGTCCACTGCGGAGGGAGCCCGTGAGTTGTCTCTAGAGTAAGCTTCCGATATGAGAATGAGTTAGTCATCAGCCCAGGTTTTCTGTCTCGCAAACACAACTATGCTTCTCTTTTGTTCGGGGATGACTTTAGACGCCACACCTCAACCCACTGAAGTGCCCTGCCTGCCCTGTTTGGTTTGGCTTGTTTGTTTTTAAGCAACCTCCGTGTGAGCCGACTAAAGCTCCCCAGTTTGTAGATGACCTTCTCTGTGGTGTTGTCAGAGCAGCAAGGACCAGCATGGATGTGAAGGAGCAGAGGAGCAGCTGCGTCTGGGCCGAGCGGCAAGAAGATGCTGAACTGAACAGAGTCATTTGTCAAGGGCCTCCGTCCAGGAACCTCGCCCTCTTCGGCTGTGCGCTAGACTCTTCCCACCCCACAGTAAATCCGCGTGGACACTTGTGTTAATACTCGTCACTGCACACTCAGAGCTGCAGGTTATGGAGCCTCAGGCTGTGTTAGCACGCAGAACAGGAGAGTAAGGTAATCGGGGGATGTGGCAACTTCAAAAAGGGAAACAGCGTGAGGAAGGGCTTACATTTACCAAGTATGTTTTTAAACTAACACCTTTCTAATTATACATGTGCCAATATCTGAATATTTTGGGAAACATAATCAACAAGGTATCTGATTGCATGAACTACATGGATTTCAAGCATTTTAATTGATTTCCTCTCCGAATCTTAGAGTTAGAGTCTGTCTTTATCATACAGAGAAAAACACGGGATGGTCAGAATGCAAGTAGACAAAGCGGCCCTTATGACCAGCCTACAACGTGCCAGTGCCATTCCAAGCGATTTGGGTTATTAACTCACATAAACTTCTCAAAGCCTTCTCTGTCAAATACTGTTATGGTATTCCTCTTCGAGAAAGGAAAACAGAAGCATAACGAAGTCTACCGGGCTTGCAGAGTGATTTATCAACGAAGATACACTCTAGGGTCTCAATCCATGAATGAGAAAGAACATGAGTTTCAGAGTCAAAGACATCCAAGCTCTAATCTGAGCTTCACCATCAACTAAGTAAAAACAAAAACAAACAAAAAACACCCTAGCCATTATCATCTCTGAGCTTCAAATTTCTTCATTTACAAAGTAAGAAAAATGGAGTTACCGAGTGAGGCCCAAGGATCAGAAGTTACCAAGACAAGATCAGAGGCCCCCGTGGCGGATGGTGAGGTGTCTCACTGAAACGTCAAATATGAGCCCCCTCTTGCTTGCTTCCACTTGGTCTTGTCCCAGGTGGTGTCCCCTCCATGAAGCCTCCCTTCCCCAAAGGGAGCATCTTTCTCTGCTTGCCATGGATGAGTGCCAGTTGACCTGGCAGGTAGAGGTCAATTGATATGCTGTGAAGATGCATTGTTTTGCTTTGTTTTGTTTTGTTTTGTTTGTTTTTAAGAATACTCACTCTGAGAATCACATTTTCCACAACTGATAACTTAGGACAGAGATGAAATAAAAGATTAGTTATTCCTACTACATGATGGATCATTACTATTATAAATATTAATATTAATACTAGAAATATTCTCTATATTAGGAATATTTGAGGTACAGAACTTCAGATACATACTGAAACTATAAAATATTCTAGCACAATGTACCTTTAAAATAATATCAACAGTTTGAGTTCTCCTCCCCTCTCTCCTCTCCTCTTCTCTCTTTCTTTCTGTCTCTTCTTTCTCAATAGTCCTGAGGATCAAATCTGTGGCCTCACTCATGCTAGATAGGTTCTGTACTGACCGGCTATTTCTCCAGCTCTTTATATTTTTTAGGAGTTCTTAAATCATTTATAGCAACTTTTAAGTCTATAATAATTTCAGAAAATGCTGTATATTTGTCTTCAGTGATGTGACAATCACACAACTAATAATCTACTTTAACTAATTTCTAAGAATCTAGCATTGTACTGTGTTTTTAGTGCCCTTCTTATTTAATACCCACATCATGCAGAAAACTCTCCTTTTCTCTCCACAATTTTCAAAGGAGAAAATAAAGAACCAAAAAAAAATTAAGCCTCCCCCAAATAAAAAAAGTCAAAAAAATGGTCAAGTGAAATGAATAGATATTTCATAGAAGTACAACTAGCCAATAAATACATGAAAAAAAATGCTCAACATCACTGGTCACTAGAGTAACCCAAATTAAAATGCTGAGGTTCCATATGACCGCAGAAAGAACGGCCATGGCCAAGAAATCAAATAAGAACTGTAGATAAGAGCCAGGCTTTCACAAAAGTTCAGCCACGCTTGCTGATTGTGACTCTACCTCATCGTGACTCCACCTCATCATGACTCTGCCTCAGCCAAAAGCAGGACTGCCTCTTCAATCAATCCACATGCTTCAACCAATCCATGACCGTCCCCACTTGTATGTTTACGCCCTCTACCATTTACTATAAAAGTGTCTGTATTTTGCATTAAAGGTGAAACAGTTCTTGAAATGCTCTCTGGAATTTGCCTGGTGACTCTGTGCTCATCCTCCCAGTCCGGGCCTCCGAACTTGATCTTCGGCCGCATACCAGCCCGACGCCAAAGACGACAACAAAGAACAAGGGCAGATGAGGCTGTGGGGAGAGAGGAACCCTTGTACATTTTTAATGGGAGTGTAAACTAGTACAACCACTGTGGAGATCACTATGGAGAGTCCTCAAAACACTGAAACTAGAAATACTATTTGACACCCTTCTGGGGATATTACCTAAAGAGTTAAACATCCCATATCACAGTGATACAGGCAGATCCGTGGTTATAGAAGTGCAATTCACAATAGCTACCTCTTGAAAGCAGCCCATATGTCCAAGGACAGATGAACGGATAAGAAAATATGGGATTTACACACCATGGAGTACTACTCAGCCACACAGAAAGATAAACAAGTCATTTGTAAGAAATAGATAGACCTGAGACCATTATGTTAAGAGAAATAAATCAGACACAAAAGCTTATATATCACATGGTTTCTCTTAAAGAGAAACCCATAGTGTAAGAGCAAAATGAAAGATAGATAAAAATAGAAAGGGAGGGGCTGGGGAGTTAGCTCAGTGGTTCCGGCGCCTGTCTTGCAAGCGCAAGGGCCCGGGTTCGATTCCCCAGTAACCACATACAATACTGGGTGTGGAGACTCACACCCAGCAGCAACCAGTACCACATACCACAGTGCCAGGCGTGGTGGCTCACGCTTGTAATCCCAGCACTCGGGAGGCAGAGGCAGGAGGATTGCTGTGATGTGAGTTTGAGGCTGAGCTCAGGGCCAGCCTGAACCACAAAGTGAGACCCTGTCTCAAAAAAACCTAAAAATAAATAAATAAATAAAAAATTAAAAAAAAAAATAGAAAGGGAGATCTTTCTCAAAGTGAAAGTGGATGAAGGGATGAAGAGATGGAGAGAGGGGCTGGCGATTTAGCTCAGTGGTTCTGGCACCTGTCTTGCAAGCGCAAGGGCCCAGGTTCGATCCCTGGTAACCACATACATTACTGAGTATGGAGACTCACACCCAGCAGCAACCAGTACCACATACCACAGTGCTGGGCGTGGTGGCTCACGCCTGTACTCCCAGCACTCAGGAGGAAGAGGCAGGAGGATTACTGTGATGTGAGTTTGAGGCTGAGCTCAGGACCAGCCTGAACCACAAAGTGAGAGCCTGTCTCAAAAAAAAGAGAAATGAGGGCCGGGGAGTTAGCTCAGTGGTTCCAGCGCCTGTCTTGCAAGCGCAAGGACCCGGGTTCGATTCCCCGGTAACCACATAACAATACTGGGCGTGGAGACCCACACCCAGCAGCAACCAGTACCACATACCACAGTGCCAGGCGTGGTGGCTCACGCCTGTGGTCCCAGCACTCGGGAGGCAGAGGCAGGAGGATTGTGATGTGAGTTGGAGGCTGAGCTCAGGGCCAGCCTGAACCACAAAAGCGAGACCCTGTCTCGAAAAACCTAAAAAAAAAAAAAAAAGAGAGAGAAATGAGGAGAGAGGGAGAATGGGGGAGAAAATGAATGAAAAAAGGGAATTCACATGTATTACAAAGTACTTAGTTTCTTTTGTATGACACTGATCTCTTCAGCAGCCACACTGTCTTTGCATCAAATTTACCTGTATGCTTCTATCTAGACCAAAATTTAAGTTTTTAAAAAGTTTTTTGCCCGGAGTTTTTCTCTCAATTCTCACTATAAAAATAACTAAAACCAGCCAGTGGCACCCATATAATAGCCTGGATGTTGGGCTGCCTTGACATTTTCTTCACCAGCTCATTTAGTCTCTAACCTTTAAAGTCTCAGGACATGGGGAAAATACATTTAAATTTTCTGCCACAGTGTAACCTACACGGCCTCTAATCAAGCTCTCAAAAGAACCCTCATTCTCAAAAACTTCATAAAGTTTGTCAAGGGATTCAGCTCAAGTATTACCCTGCCTACCTTGGAATAACAAGGGCCAAAATCAGATCCTTAATACCACAAAAAAACAAACAAACAAACAAAAACCACTCACACACAGAAGGCTGTCTTTTACTCTTTCCGTTCTCGTCAGTGTTCTGGTATTCTAAACTCTGACCAGAATCACACATCACACATCTGCTAACTTCCTCATAGAGTTTCTTAAACCCTATCTCCATACAATTAGACTGGAACAAAAAGTTCCAGTGTGCTATTTTATAATATAGTAACTATCAACAATTAAGTGTTGTCTATCTCACAGAGCTAGATGAAAGAACTTTTTCAGCTTTTACTGTAAGGAGAAGATAAATGCTTGAGATTTTTAACATAATGCAATACTGTGCAATCTATACATCCATTCAAATATCAAATTATTCAATTAAAATGTATAATTTTTTGCTTTTATGGGCCACATAAAATGCATTTCATTTCAAAATTAATAAATGAAGCCTTTAAAAAAGAAAATTATAAATTTTTCCAATTTTAAATTTTTTCAATCTCCACCTGCAGACTGATCCCCAAGACTTCTGGACAAGGTGATCATGTACAGTCACAGCAGTAACTCTACCTCTCTGGCACCGATTTTCTATATTTGTCACTTTTCTGTCACTGAAAGAAAATACTCAACACCCACAATTTAAAGTATTCAGCCCAGATGGCCTCTCTTCAGAGTGGCTCCAAGGAAAGAGAGTTCTTTGGCTGACAGTTTCAGAGTTCAGTCAGCAGTCCGCTAGTTCCATGACAAAATGGCATAGTAGAAGGGCATGGGAAAGAAAGCCAGTCACTTCACAACAGCCAAGAAGCAGCGCAGGGAATAGTGTCAGAGAGGAAGAGCGAGGTGACAATTGTAGTATCCAAAGTCCTGCCTCCATAACCAATATAAGCACTCAGGAGTTTTACAGTTCCCTCAGTGTTTCCAAAATCCAGTGAAATTGACACAATCGAATTTAACTACCCTACCTATAATCTGATCCTTTTACCAGCCCCATGCAGTAGATACTACCACCCCATTTCACAAAGGAGGAAACTAGGACACGGGGAGGTTTAGCAAATGACCCACCATTACATAGCGAGTGAAAGGCAGTGTGAAAGTGCATGATCAGCCTGGCTGCCATCCGGGTTTCTTATCCCTGCACTACCTGATTCTTCCTCCCCAGTGGTCCCGTTATCTTGGAAGATAAGCACTGTGAACCCTTTAACCTCTTTCAGGTCCCCACTCTGATTGACACACTGATATCAACTCAAGAACAAACCTTTCTTTCTCAATCTGCTGTAACTGAGCAGGTGCTAGTGTGCTGTCACCCTTCTGCCTCATAACCCTATTCAGAGCCTGGCTGGCAGAGTCTTCTGAAAGGCTAGCTGAATTCACTCATGAATTGATCAACAGATAGTATGTTTGAGGTGCCAGTCCCTGTATTTGGAGGCCCAGATGAAGAAGCTAGACAAAGTAGTCCTGCCCTCAAGGTGTTTACACTTAGGCAAGACAAACACCTGGGGGCAGGTGAGTATTCGAGAGAGAAGGTTGCCTCACCGAAGGAAATGTTCATCCCTATCAAACGGTGCAGTGACTGGTTTTTAAACTTTCAGTCCTCAGAAAATAACCAGGCGATTGGTCCTTGTTAAAATGAGAAAAAATGAGAATTAAATGGTGCCAGGTACTGGTAAAAATTCTCAGAGTTGATTGCGATCATGATGTATATATAAGATGTACCAATAAGGGCCGGGGATTTAGCTCAGTGGTTCCAGCGCCTGTCATGCAAGCACAAGGACCCGGGTTCGATCCCCCAACAACCACATACAATACTGGGCATGGAGACTCACCCCAGCAGCAACCAGTACCACATACCACAGTGCCAAGCGTGGTGGCTCACGCCTGTAATCCCAGCACTCGGGAGGTAGAGGCAGGAGGATTGCTGTGATGTGAGTTTGAGGCTGAGCTCAGGGATAGCCTGAACTACAAAGTGAGACCCTGTCTCAAAAAACCTAAAAAAAAAAAAAAAAAAAAAAAAAAAAAAAAAAAAAAAAAAAAAAAAAAAAAAAAAAAAAAAAAAAAAAAAAAAAAAAAAAAAAAAAAAAAAAAAAAAAAGGCAAAAAAAAAAAAAGTACCAATAAAATCAACTAAAAAAAGTGAAGGAAGAGAGGTATGGAGCTAGGGAGGGTAGAGAGAAAATCGAGGAAGGGGGAGAGAAGGAAGAAGAAAGAAAAGAAAGGAGAAGGGGAAGGAAGGTACCAAGGAGGGAAGGGAGAGAATGGGGAAGAGGAAGAAAAGAGTAGCGATATAAAAAATGTGGCAAACTCTGTCTGGGGGGAATATGGAAAAAGGGAGACAGGAAGTGAAAAAGGAAAGGTACAGGGGGAGAACCCCAACTCGTGATGGAGACTGAGTGTCCACTCACCAAAGCCATCAGGTACAGCACCATACAGTGCAGAAATCTGAACTTCACGGGATGTTGTATGGTAGAGGGGACATCTGCAGTGCGGAAATGCTTACAGACAGCCCAGATAAAGACTCCCAGGGAACAGCTAGACAGCAGTAGCAGCACCAGCCACAGCACAGCCATGGTCTAAGTCCAAGGATCTGCTCCTTGAAGAACCAGCCTAGAAATATGCATGAAGAGGACCTGATTGGTCATATGAGCTCTGTCCCCACCCACTCTGAGGTTATATGATTGGTTATAGGAGCTCTGTCCCCACCTCACCCTGTGAGGTTATGCCTCACAGAGTGGCTCAATGTGGCCAGTTAGATGTTAGCTGGGTACGGAAGTGGGACGAACCTGCTGCTCCACAATAAATACAGGGCCCGTGAAAGTCCCTTCTGCCCACCATGGAGAATTTGGGCAATGACCTTCCCACATATCTGTAGAAATTTGGTTCCTAAGGCTTCCCTGCTCCCCAGAATCCAAGAAAGTAGTCTCAAGTGGATGACAAAGACTCTCATGTGTTGATTCTCTGATTGTAAAATAGGAGACATGGTCCCCATCCTGTACCAGAGTGTGGTCAGCATTGGCAAAGAGGTCTCATTCCCAACTCCTTAGTTAATTGCATGCTGAACCCCAGATTCATGCTCCAAAACAGGCCACAGGGGAGCAGCAGAGTATCTGGATGGACAGAAAGACCAACTATGAACCCAGTTCACTGGTACCTACATCTGCCTTGTTCGACTTCCAACTCGGGACCTCAGCCAGATTCTCTGTTCTGTGTCAGTGACATTGAGGGGCCCTTAAAAAGCATGTCACATCACTCCACCATCACCATAGTTATCAACATAACCTTTGTAAATGCACAGTACAGTGGTAGTGGCTAAACACATCTTGTTAGGCGGCAGTCAGACAAAACTGAAGCCCTGTACCTACCGAACAACTTTCCCCACTCTGTCCAACCCAGCTGACCACAGTCCTGCTACGAGTCTGATACCATTTTAACTATAAAAGGAACGCTAGAACATTTTCCTTTTTTTGACTGGTTTACCTCACTGGGCTCACTGTCCTCCAGCTTCATCTATTCTGTAGCATATGACAAAATATTCTTTTACAAGCCTGAATAATACTCCATTCAAATCTGTCAGTTTTTCCTCCCAGTGCTGGGGACAGAATCCAGATCCTGCTCCATGCTGGGCAAAGGTCACACCGCTGAACGATAGCTACAGAGCCACACCTTGCTCGTCCTGCTTCTACCTCTGAGATAAGCTGATGAATGTGCCAATAAGCCTAGGTGTGCAAAATACTCTCTCATTTTTAGGTGGGCTTTTATTCAGTTATGCAGTAGTATCTCAGTTCACAGACTTAATTCTTTCCACGAGTCTGGTCACAAACTGAATTGGACAAGAACCGAATCAAATTCAGTGGTTGGGTTCAATGTTGACCTTATGGGGGAAATTTGATTTGGCTCTTGCCCAATTGGCTTTTATCCAACATGAACAAACTCATAAAACTAGACCCCAAATCAGGGCACATAACATCATCAGTAGCAGTATGCTCCCTGTTCCTCTCATGATAACCACACTCACTACATATTACACGCCCACCAAGGTAGCCACTATCCTTCTAAAACCAAGACTCCTGTTGCTACTTTCTAAATTGTACATAAATGGAGTCGTGTAGATAGCCTTCTTTCTACCCAGACTCTTTCATTCACACATGATGTATATTGCTTCATATTCTCCCCCTCTTCCTTCCCCTCTCCACCTCTCTCTCTTCCTCTCCCTCCCTCCCTCTCTCCCTTTTTCCCTCCCTCTCTTTCCCTCAACCTCTTTTGGAGATTTAAGCCAGAATCACACTTTCAGTCTTGTCTTTTTTGAGACTGTCTCTAAATCACTAGGTCTTAAAATTGCAGTCCTCCCACCTCAGCCTCCCAGAGGGCTGGGATTACGGGCACACACCACCCACATCAGTCTCATTCTGACCACCGTCTCATTATATGAAGATACCAGAACTCATTAACATTTCTAGGTTGACTGGTAGTGGCGTTTGGGGTGGTTATCAATTTATTGCTTCTTACTTCCAAACATAATTCTTGCCTAATACTTTTTCTTTGCTTCTTGGCACCAGAGCTAATTTGAGGAATTAAAAGATACCACACGAGAGAACAATTCTGCTCCTGGTTACAGGTGCTCACATGAGACCCTCCTGTAGTCCATGGAGTTTCACCAGCATCAAGCCTCTGCAATGTGGGAGCTAAAGTTTAATAAGAAGAATTAATCATTGTAACACAGAATTGGAGTGAAAGGACTGGCATCGAAAAGTAACATGAGGTTCTAAAAATATATAAAATCATAAATAAAAGGGAGATCACTATCCACTGGGTTGACATAGAGCTGCCTAAGAAGATCCCACTCCCTGTCACTTAGGACTGAGAGCCAGACCCTGCTGGAAGGGTCCAGCATGGCTCTCAGCCCTGAGAAACATGGTATCTGGTTGTTGACATCACACACACACACACACACACACACACACACACGTGTGCCACGCATGCATTTTTCTGGGAATCTTCCCTCTAAGGTGCTAGGGAAAGTGACTAATTCACGTGGAGCAAGTTTGCTGTAAGAACCCTGAAATGACACCACCCAAGGGGGCTGAATTGGACTGGCTGCCACGCATTCCGGGAACGTGGAGATAGCAAGGCCACATAGTCACTACAGGAACTGAGTCTAGAGGAGTCAACAGAAAGATGACTGCCCCTGAGGACTGTTAAAAATAGCAGAGCAGTCAGCAGTTAGTATTGGATGTGACCCCAACAGAGACAGTTTAAGAGAGACTGGGAAGGCAGAATCACAGAAAGAGGTATGAAAACATGATCAGCGTAGGGTCATCTGAGGAGTGATGGCGGAGGTTTCACAAAGCGAACAAACTGACTCTACTGAAATATTCATCTATTGAGCAATAGTCCCAGAGAAATCTGGGTAGAATAAGTGTTCAGAGTCGTTATATAAGCCAGGCAACACACTTGGAATCCCTGTGCTTGAGAGACTGAATCAAGGGGATTACGAATTCTAGAGCAGCTTAGCAAGACCCTGTCTCGAAAACAGAAAATAGAATTGCCATAATATAATATTAGAAACTTTCAATTTTCCCCCACAACAAAATCATGGGAAATGCAAAGAAAGAGAAGCATTATCCATTAAAAGGGAAGAATTAAGCAACACAAGTTGCCTTTCAGAAAAGCCAAATGTCAGACTTAACAAAGGTTTCAAAATAACTACTATAAAAACTAAAGGAAATCTGAACTGGGGATGTAACTCAGTGACACCTCACCTGCCTGGCATCCTCAGTGTCTTGAATCCAATCTCTGTTGACGCAAAAAGAAAGAAGAAAAACAGCTTTTAAAAATGACAAATAAGTCAAGGGTGATGATAACATGTTATGCTTTACATCTAGAAGCATAACATGTTATCATCACCCTTGACTTACTGACATGATTGGGTTATGGAAATGACCCAAAATGATTAATGGATTAAGGCCTGAGAGTACTAGATTTAAGGGCTGAGTGCTCCCCACCCTGAGCAGTCCTAATAGGATAAAAAGAGTGAAAAGAGGGCCAGGGAGTTAGCTCAGGGGTTCCAATGTCTTACCTTAGAAGTGCAAAACCCCTACTTCATCCCTGATAACCACATACAACAATGCCAGGCATGGTGGCTCACACTCAGCAGCAATCAACACTACAGACCATAATGTGAGCATGGTGGCTCACAACTGTAATCCCAGCACTCAGAAGTCAGAGGCAGGAGAATTGCTGTGAGTTCCAGGCTCACCTGGGCTACATACTGAGCTCAGGGCCTGCCTGAACTACAAAAGAGAGACCCTGTCCCAAAAAAAAAAAAAAAAGAGTGAAAAGAAGGGGGGGAAATGCAAACAAAAATTTTATGAATAAAGGAAAGGAGGTTGAAGGGAAGATTTGGGATTGGGAGAAAAAGAGTAATCAAGATATATCATATGTAAGTACAAAGTTTCTTTGATGAATGTGATCATTTTATATATTTAAATTTTACCAATAAAATTAATAAAGAAAAATATCGAGAGCGGGAAGTTATAGGGATGGCAGAGGAATGGGAAAAAATAAGAATCAAGATATGTCTTGTACTGGTACAAATTCTCAATGTTGAATGCGATCACAATGTATATATAAAATTACCAATAAAATCATTCCAAAAAAAGACATTAAAAAGGGAGCAGAAAGATAGTGTTAAGGTTTCACTGCTTTTGTCGTGTCCCACTGCCATGAGCTGTCGCCCCTCTGTCACTCTGCTTTGGAGCCAGCTGACTATGAACTGAAAACTTTAAGAACAGTAAGACAAATAAATTTCCCCTTTAACTTGGACACCAAGTATTTTGTCTCAGCAATGAGAAAAAAGTGACTAATGCAGTATACATGACCTGAAAACACTGCAGCAAGGAGATATAAAACCCTGTATCGATCTATAATAGGTAATGAAATTGAGGCAATAATAAAAATTCTACCAACAAGAAAAGCCCAGGCCCCAGAAGATTTGCCATTTAATTTTATCAGAATTTTAGAGAATTAGTGCCAGTGTTCTAAAAACATTTCCATGTAATTGAAAGGGAAGGGTAAGTAGAGGATAAAGAAATCAAGAATGATCAAGGTATGATGTATACATGTACCAGTTCCACGAAATGAATGTAACTATTATGTATTCCAAAAATACACTAATAAAAAATACCTATAAGACCCTCAGAACATACATGTTTCTGTCATATTCATAGGGAGTCTACACAGTATATAAGTTATTCAATAATGCTCAGTATTGTGTACCAGGTACTGTAGTGAATGCTGTGATAGAAAGGCAACTAGGAAAGATATGAGTTATTTCCTGGAAAATCCAAAGTGTACAAGGACTGTGTAAGATGGTTTCCATGTCCCAAACAGTGCATAGCAGAAAAATGGTGGGTCTCTAGGCTGGGCACAGGGGTCAGAGAAAATCCTGGAGGAAGATGTGATTTGAGAAGAGGGTGTTGTTTGGGGAGAGCTCAGGTGGGAGGATCTATGTGAGTGAAGAATAGAGCTGGAAAGCACTCACAACAGTGACAGGAGACCAATGTGGAAGCAGAGGTGGGAAAGGGTCTGAAAATAAACCATAGGACACAAACCTGGAAAATACAGGTCACGGTTGGATAAGAAATAGGCTAAAATATGAGGCCCAGTCAAGAGGTTATAACAGTGGCCAAGAATGAAGCATGTAGAGCTCAGACCTTTAACCCAACCAGGAAACCAGCTCATTCTCACTGCATTACCTTGTTCTCTGTCCTTGTGTCAAATGGAGTCGTCCTCGGTTGATTTATTCATTATGAGAATAAAGTTCAGAACCATGGGTAGGCATGGAGCCCACACAGACTGGATGGAGAGGTGCTTGTGGAACTCTATGGTAGCAAGGGCAGTATGTTAAGCAGTGAGGCCTAGATACCAGACAAGGGTGAACTGCTCACACAAAACATTTATCAGGGCCGGGGAGTTAGGTCAGTGGTTCCAGCACCTGTCTTGCAAGCACAGGGCCCGGGTTCGATTCCCTTGTAACCACATATCATACTGGGCATGGAGACTCACGCCCAGCAGCAACCAGTACCACATATCACAATGCTGGGCGTGGTGGCTCATGCCTGTAATCCCAGCACTCGGGAGGCAGAGGCAGGAGGATTGCTGTGATGTGAGTTGGAGGCTGAGCTCAGGGCCAGCCTGAACTACAAAGTGAGACCCTGTCTCAAAAAATAAAAAAACCTTTATCAGCTTTGTGAAGGAATTTGTACATTTCCATTCTTTCTAGAAACAGATAGCCATATCAGTTGGTTTTGTTTTGCCATTTTTGATAAAGACATGGGAAAGAAGCAATATTTGTCTATTTCAAGAAAAACCACAAATGTGGACATAATACAACCACCTACAGTTTAAGCAAGAGAGGTGGTGGGGAATAGTGAAGACTGAGGTAGCAAGACCTCATATATTTTCTGGTGGTCTCCAGCAGGGACACTGGTACTTCACTGATTGTCCCTGATCCTCTTGTCTATATTTGATCATGTGATCTAGATTCAGACACCTGCCCTTGATTCTGTCCATTCCTTTCATATGAAAACCAGTGATGTTCACCTTGTAAACCAGTGATATGAGATTATCAGTCATCAAATGAGAGAATTCTTAAAACACACAAGGTAGTACCAAAAATATCAATTTTAAAAAATAGCAAGGGGACATGAAAAAAATCAGTCCAACAGCTGCTAGATAATGCAAAGAAGAATAACATAAGATTGATCAGAGTCAATAAAACCCAGGAGATAGCACAAATGACATTTAAAAATTAAACTGTTCACTGAAGTAATAGTAAAAGAGTAAAATAGTAATAGTAAAATTTCCCAAATAGGGGAAGAGAATTTGACATACAGATAAGTGAGGCATATAAAACTCCAGTTCACCATGATCAATAAAATCTACCTAGGGAAATAATAGTCAAGATTTTAGAAATCCAAAACAAGAACAGAATATAAAAACTGTTAGACAAAAGAAACAAATCACATATAAAGGAAAACCCATCAGAATCACAGCAGACTTTTCAGCACAAATGTTAAGTCAAGAGGAGGTTGGACTAGAGCCAGGGATTTAGCTCAACTGGTACCACATTTGTGTTGCAAGTACAAGGGCCCAAGTTCAATCCCCTGTACAGAAAAAAAAGGAGGTTGAGAGTGAAGTATTTCAAGCTCTGAAAGAAAATAATCTATCTCCAACCCACATGGATGTACCCTGAAAAATTATGTTTCAAAATGGATGGAGAAATAAAATACTTCCATGATAAAGAGCAGATGAGGATATTCATGACCACTAAACTGCCAATGAAAAAAGCTGTAAAAAATATTCTAGAAAACGTCCATGAAGATAACAGTCCCATGAATCCCAAAAGAATTCACCTGCCTGATAAAATGAACAATTAAACAGAAAGGAAAGAAAGGGAACCAATAACAGGAAAATATTATGATAAGGTAAGTCAGCATGTATCAGTTACAACCATCAATGCAAATGGTCTCAATTCACCAATCAACAGAAACAGATTGGCAGAGTGGATCAAGAAACAAGATCCAGCAATATTGTATACACAAGAAACACATTTAACTATAAAAGAAATTCATAGAGTAAAAGTTAAAGGATGGAAACTAGTACTCCATGAGACAAGAACCCAGAAAAAAAATCAGGGGTTGATATTCTGTTTGCAAAGTAGATTTCAGCCAAGACTGATCAGAGACACAAAGAAAGTCATTACATGTTTGTTAAGGTAATAATCCAAGAGGAAGAGACAACAAACATAAATATTTATTGCCGGATCCTAGTACACCCAATTATGTAAAACTAACACTAATAATATGAAAAATAAGATAAGCACTAATACAATTATAATGAGAGATCTCAATGCCCAACTGTCACAGATAAACAGATCAAATAGACAAAAAAAAAAATTGACAAAGAAATATCAGAGCTGAACCAAACCTTTGAACAAATGGACTTAGTAGAACTCTACAGAGTTTTCTGCCCCACAACAACATATTCCCAACAAATACACATTCTAGTTCATAGAACCTGCTTAAGAAAGTGCAAAGGAACTGAAATTATTCTCTGCATATAATCAAATCATAGATGCCATGAAGTTGGAAGTCAATGGTGAAAGAAACCACAAAACGTCATAAATACATAGAGATTAAATAATACCTTCCAGGACAACCAATGGGTCACAGATGAAATTAAAGAAAAAATTACTTTCTATAATTAAGCAATAATGCCAAGGATATATACTAGAACTTATGGGACACAATGAAAGCAGATCTATAAGGCAAATTTATAGCAGTGAATTGCCACATCAGAAAAACAGAGCAAGACCAATTTTATAATAGCTAAATCTTGGAAACAACCCATATAACCATCAAAAGATGAATGGACAAATAAAGTGTGGTACGTATACACAGTGAAATACAACTCGGCCTTATGCAGGATAAACTTGAGTCATCTATAGAAAAATACATGCACCTGGAGACCACGGTGTTAAGTGAAATAAACTGAACAAACAAATTTAAATATCACATTTTTTCTGTTGTGTAGGGAACTGAAAGGGTAAATAAAGAGCATAGTGAAGGATAGATATTGGAAAGTAGGAAGAACATACTCAATGGGAAGGAGAACAAGAGAACAGGGAGGGGGAAGGGAAGGAAGGAAAAAGGAAAAAAAACAGAAGAAAAAGTAGAAACATTGGTTTTGTAAATTGGAGGGGAAGATGGGCTGAAAAGAGGGGAGGGGATGTGAAGAAAAACGAATTGAGATTTGTACAAACACAAATTTCCATAACGAATATTATCAATATTATGACAAACAAGTATTAATAAAAAACTAAAGTTAAAAAAGTTGCTCCTACCATTATCCAATTCTTAAAAAACTGGTCTTTCTTAAGCCTTCCCCAACAATCACCTGACCAAGGCTGAAATCATGCAAGTTGACCTTACAGCCTTACCCAGAGGTATGCACAGTTCCACATGCAAGTATTCTCCACACCAACAAGAAATGAACTCTACCTGTGCCTGGTGGTCTCCAGCAGGGACACTGGTACTTCACTGATTGTCCCTGATCCTCTTGTCTACATTTGATCATGTGATCTAGATTCAGACACCTGCCCTTGATTCTGTCCATTCCTTTCATATGAAAACCAGTGATGTTCACCTTGTGAACCAGTGATGTTCATTCTATTGGAGACCTTTGCTGTAGATCCCAATATCCTCTTTGGCGCTAAAACATGTGTTGAGAAGAAAGACATAGAGACAGAACAAGAGAGAGAGAGATGGGGAGCCAGAATGACCCATGCTTGAGCAAGCAAAGGTCTGGGGCAGCCAAGACCATTGATATTTGTTACTGACACAGTCATTGGTAGGCTGGAGTGAGGGGACTACATGTGGCTGTTAGGGATACATTGCTGAGGCATGCAAGGCTTGCAAAAGAAAAGACAAAGCATCCTTGTGTTAGGATGGGAGCAGAATTTGAGTAAGAGTCACTCTGACTTCAGCTGTGTGTCATCTCATATGCTTTGGTCAGACTCGCTTCTTAAGCCAGTTGCAGCATTAGCTCTTTACAGCCTGCACTGAGCATGATCAATGGGTTGGTCCCCACATCATTCAGTATAAAAGAATGGAAGAGACTGATCACATTAACCCCATTCTGGAAATGCACCCCACCCTAGATTGCTAAACCCAGCTACCCACACTTGCAGTTCACAGGAGTTAAAAGATTTGGCTCAGAGCCCAAACACCTGCCCTGATTCCTCTCCAGTTGAACAAACAAATGGAGAGACAAGCAGAGACTCACCATCAGTGTTCCTGAGACCAGCGCTGCACACAGAGGAGCTCTCTTATCTGGCCATCACCGTCAAACTTATAGGGAGGTCCTTTTCTAGAGTTAGAAACTGAATACTCAATGAGCAGCACTGATCATAGTAGGATTTTGAACCAACATTCCAAAACACGGAGTCCAGAGAGGTATAATGGTTACACGTAATCATATCAGATTGATGGGTTTGGAGCCCAACTAGGGATTGGTAGAGCACATTTCTGGGTATATGTGGGTGGATCATGGATGAGTGACCTTGGAGACCTTATTTAGTCCCTTGGCACTGTTCCCCTGCTTCCTTCCTAGTCACCATCAGCTAAGTAGCTTTGCCAACATATACAGCTGTTTTGTTGTTGTTTTTTGAGAGGGAGAGCACTGAGGACTGAATTCAGGGCCTTGTGCTTCCAAGATAGGTGCATTACCTCTTGAGCTAAATCCCCAGCTCAACTCACACACATTCTTCCACCATGATGTTCGGGACTTGGAACCAGCCCACCATAGACTGTCTCCCTTTAAAATGTGAACTAAACTAAACTTCTTTAATTTGTGAGTTTCAAGTACTGTGTTTCAGCAATGGGAAAACTGTAATAGGAAATTGGTGCCCAAGTAGTGGGGTCATGGCTGCAACTATACCTGAAAATACGGCTCAGAAGACTTTGGAATTGTTTAGTGGAAAGGTTTGAGGATACAGGCTAAAGAACTCTTTCCTGAGGCATTTAGTCCTGCTCTGGTTTGATTCGTTTCTCTTCCCCTGTTCCTTCCTTTCAGGATGAGAATGTATACCTTGTGCCAGTATTCCTTAAGATGATGTCATTCAGTTTTTTATTTTTATAGAAATTTATAGGTAAGAGTTTGCCTTGAATTTTGGAAGAGACTTGGATTTGGACTTTGGAACGATTCTGGAACTATTGTGACTTTGGAGATGGGATTATTGCACATTCAACTGTATGAAGGGAGTTGTACCATGTTGGGAAGAATTTTGACCTTGTTTATTTGGGGGGATTAAGTGTAGCATAAAGAGATGTGCTTGGGTGTTGGGTGTTCTAAGGGTTGACAAGGATGTGATGGTTAAGCTTGTCTCAATTTTGTGAGACACCTTGGGTTCCAAAGTGACTATAGGTTTAGGACAATGACTGGTGATTTCTAGGCACCCTTTAGTAGTTAAATGTTCCTGTGAATCCCTTATTTTGATGTCCTCTGTCTCAGGGAGATGAGATACTTTATATAAATTCAAGACTAGTCAGCCTTATAGTGCTAGCTTTTAGACAGACCTGCCTAAATAATTAACATGCCTGAACGTAGCATGAGCAAGGATCCAACCCAGAGTTTTAAGGTAATAAAGGTGGTAAATACAAAATGAAGGTCAAGCCTTTTCCTTCTATGGAAGGAAGAAAAGGCTCACTGTTTTTATTCGGTCATTTGTCTCTAAACAAAAGCAGCTGAGGATACAGCTCAGCGATACACCACTCACCCAGCATGTATTACTGGGTTCATTTCCCAGTAACACAATCAACAGAAAGAAAAGTTTTCCAGTCACAGACTTCTCAGAAGAAAACACAAATTACGCTCTTCATCCATAACAAAGCAAGGGCCCAGGAGTTTGTTCTCTGTCCCTAGAGGAGTTTTGGACTATATCAGTTGGTTGAATCTGCAAATGTAGAACTGATTGATACACATACTGCCTGATACTATAACTTGAAAGACTCACTACAAGCCTGAGTGTAGTAATAAGTTCTTGCCTAGTGTGTCTGAGGCCATGGTTTTATCCCTGACACTTAAGAGAGGAAAGAGAGACAGACAGACAGACAGACAGACACAGAGACAGAGATGAGAGAGACACTCTCAAGTGGGAAGCCATCAGGGTTCTAAGCCTCCCTCTAGCACTTTGTCCCCGCCATTCATCACAACCTCAGGAAGCCTTGAAGAAAATTCTCCAGATCCCTCCATTTCACACATTAGAAGCCAAGGGTGAGTATCATTAAGATGTTCCAGGTAAGTCTTCTGGTGAATAAAGAAGGAGGCGTGTGGGTGTCCTGTTGCTGCATAACATATTTACATAAACTCGGTGGCTTAAAACAACAGAAATGTATTTTCTTATGACTCTAAGTCGAGGTCAAGGAGGAAGTAAGCCCCACATCCCTTCAGAGACTGGCGGCAGAGTCCTTCCTTCCCTGTCCCAGATGAGGGGAGCTCCCGGTGATCAGGTAGCTTGAGGCTGCCTCACTCACATCTCTGTATCTGTTTTCACACAGCTTTCTCCTCTCAGTACTCTCTGTTATCCAGGTACTGCCTCAGTGACCTAAATGGATTTCTACTGAACTTTCATCTTGTTTATCCCTGAGGCAAGGATACTCGATACCCGAAGGCCCTGGCCCCTCATTAGTTGAGATAGCCAAAACAGGTTAAACTAGATGCTTCCAGAGTGCCTGCCAAGCAACCTCTAACTTCATTTGTACTTCTCTCTATACACCAAATGACACAGGCCCACCACCAGGAGAGGTGACAGTTGCCATCCCAAGCCTAGGAAAAAACCACAAATCCAGAGGTTAAAAAAAAAAGGTGATGACTAATTCCTTGAACTCTCTTCCCGTTCCTAGAAAAGACACATTCTTCCTCTTGATTATTAGGCTGCCCCTTGTCCTCTTTTATTTTTTACTGTATGTCTAACTTGCCCAACTACCACAGGTTGAAAATGTAATTTGTGAGCTGTCTCTCTGCTTCTCCTTTTCTTCTTTTTTCTTTTTTTTTTGGCAAGAAAAGACTTTCCTTCAGTTGGCACACTCAGTTGATCATTGCTCCCATGATTTCAAGATGAAAAAATGACTCGATGTGGAGGTATCAGAGCTTTCAAGCCTTCACTACCTGTGAAATAACTGGCAAGTAGATCTGTAGAACCACGGAGCACGGCTTTATTTGAACAGCAAGTGGAAACCCTCACAAAAAAACTGAGGAAACGTGAGAGGAGGGCTGCTTGGATAGCAGCAGTGGGTCTGTGATTGGTCCAAACTTCAGCCTCCTGCTTGGTTAACACTGATCTGAACTCAAGCTGCCTTATCTGAGTCTACTGACTAATTCAAATTCAGTCCCACTGTTCAATCAATCCCACTGTGTCAGGGTCAAAACCTCTGGGGTGGGTGCAGGCCACCTGGGGCCCCTGCAGCGAGATCCAACAGACTATAAGGAGACACAGCTGTTTGACTGATAGTTATCTTTTCTCTATGAAAGTGGGAGGAGCCAAAACCAGGGACTCTTCAAGAGACTAGCTGCGTTAATCTCAGCTTCTTAGGATTGGGAGGTAGAGGAGGTATTAAGAGCAGATCTGGATACTTCCCTGATCTTTGTCACCTAAAGGCCATTGCCCAGCCATGTCTTCACAGAAGTGGCAGCAGTGTCTGAAGCAGTGGAATTGGCAAATGGGACACAATTGACAACTGAACTGCACATCCTGTCAGGGCAGCCTGGAGATGGGTATGAAGTAAGCTGAGGGGTAATAGGAGGACAGTGAAGAATTCCCATGGGGGAGCACAGGGAAATTACTGTGGAAAGGTGACAGCTTTCAGCAAAACTGCCCCCCAGGGGCCTTAGAGGGAGGAGAGAGCCAGGGGCCACTCATCAATATCACCGCCACTCCCCCACTCGAGATTTTATTCTTCTTAATTTTAGGGGAGCTAGGGGTTGATGGTCCATCTTCTGAAGCTGTTTCGAAGCAGATCTGAGGACGCTGATCCTACCTACCAGACAAAAAAGAATTCTCATCTATTGTTCTGATGAGTTAAGGGGCTGACTCCTCCTCTCCCAGCTAGTAATCTTTCCTCATCCCAAGCTTCAAGTGGAACATCTCCATCCATCTTTCTTTACCGGAGTTAACTGAGTTTCCCTTTCTCCAATACCACCATGACTAGACTTTAGGTGACAGTGACTACCTATTTCACCCTTGGCTTCCGGTCTGGTTTGCTTCTAACAATCCTCCTGGCTTTCTTCAGAAGAAGAAATTATTGTCAGTATTTCCTACACTTCAATATCTTTCATCACTGCTCCTTCCAGATGGAGAAGTAGTTTGTTGAACAGAAACTCAACCTCAGAGACACTCCCTATTATGTACATTAGGCAAATGTCTATCCAGGGATAAAGTGTCCCCTGTCTTTTCTAGCTATCTTGAAGACTCATGGCTGCCTTATCTAATCCCTACAGTACCACTAGCTATTCTAGGCCCCAGTGAACCTTGAACCAAAAGACAATTAACCATTCAACATTCACTTCCATTTTTACTGTTCCAACAAATGGAACACAAAATAGGTATGCCCAGACTCAAGTATGTTCAGTCCAGGCACCTCTTGGAAGTGCCCAAACCTTCCTCCTCTTCCAAGGCCATTTCTCCTCTGGCTGCCAGATTTTTCCCCCCAAAAAATTGCCACCTAGAAGACAAGGTAAGAATGAGAACAGAGTATGTCACTCCCTCCTCTAGGATGGATCCCAAAGTCAAAGTCAAAATGGGATTTGGAAATAAGCCAGAGTTTACAAGTGAACTCTGGTGGCCAGCAGAGTGACAGTTTTGCATAGAGAGCAATGCAAAATATTCACTCCCAGGTGCTATCTCTCTTTAACTGGGAACAAGAAAAAGAGGGAGGATTTCATCTTTATTCTTATGAGAGAAGTTTTAATCCTGAACTATATGAACCTCCATCCTATGACCATATAAATGTCACACAGGAAAAATAGGAATTATACTGTGAAGTGGACTCGACTTTTCAGATGTGAAACTTGTGCAGAGAATGGCAGAGGTGTCAATATTCAACCCTGTAGGAACTCGATGTGTACATCCTACCTCACCCCATGGCAGGGCTAGCATTGCCCTCTCTGTCATTCCCAAACAAAATGAACTGAGGTCATAATTTTGGAGCCTTTCAATCCCAATGATGCCTAGCTTGAATGAAGATGATGTAACAGTTTTAACTTACCAGTCATATGACCAGGAATCTCTCTTCCTTCTCCCAGAGAACAAAGCTCAGCCTGTCTCCCTGTCTCAGACTGTCGCCAGTGCTTTCTTGCCTGGGCACAGTCTGGTTTCCCTGTGGGCAGCCTAACTGGTTTACCAAAGTCCTCTCCTTTTGTGGTGGGAACATAAGATAAGCCGCGCTCAGCAACTTTGGCCAAAGAAATCTGGCTGCCATCCACACCAGCACTGGCCTGTGAAGTCAGAGAAAGTCTGACACTTTCCCCTGCTGTCCCACTGGTGGATTTCTGGCATATTTGGTGTCAAAAGGCTGCCTTGGTGCCCAGCCAGTTAATTACCCAACAATTGACCTTTTCAGTGAAACTGTTACCCCATTAGCCTTGTATCAGCCAATTAACTTTCCCAACAAGCTGAAGGTGCAGCACTCTTGTCATCACTACCTCACCCAGTGAGGGGCAGCGAGCAAAGCAAGAAGTAAGAGGTGGCACTGAAGAACAGAGGAACCAGAAACAGATTCCTTCGTACAATAGCATTACACAAAACAAAGCTTGCTGGTAAAATAGAAGCTCTGAATCATTTTGAACCCCCTAACAAGATAGCCTGTAAAGCTATAAACTATAGTGAAGATGTACAAAAACCATTAATAGGTTCCAGACATACCAAAAAGTCACCAGTTGAAGAACTGGCAACTCCCCTGGGGTGTGAGAGGGAGCTCCCCTTGCCCACAGCCATCTCTCACACCCGGCATGTGTGTGGCAGCAAGAACTGCTTTGCTCAACTAAAGACAGTGTAGATTACCTGTGAACACTGAAACACTGCCCTAACAGCCAGGAAGCCACCGCAGGGTAAGGTAAGATGGGTGCATCGAGTGCCTGCAGGGTTGAATGCTGACACCTCTGCCATTCTTTGCAAAATTTTTACAAAGCTAAAACATAGAGTCCATTTCACAATATAATTCCTATTTTTCCTGTGTGACATTTATATGGTCATGGGATATAGGTTCATGTAGTTCAGGATTAAAACTCCTCTCACAAGAATAAAGATGAAATATTTCCCTTTTTTCATCAAGCAGGACTTGACATAGTCTCCTTCCCAAATGATAGCAAAAGATATGAAACACATAGCACAGTTTGAAACTACATTGCTTCAGTTTTAGCCTGAGTATATTAATATCAACTAAGGACCAAGAAAGCATGGCCATGACGCATGTAACCAAATGCTACAGCATAGACTTGGCTGTTGTCTTTAATGATTTTGACTGACTCCAAGACCCAGTGTGTAGAGCAAATCATCTTTCCAATGACACCCTTCCAGATGATACACACACTCCTTTTCTGAGGATTGCCCTGAGGCAGGAGTTGAATTAAAGTAGCCAAATGTTATGTGTTTTTCTCTAAACATTTATCTTTTGCCTCTTTGCCTGGTTCTGGTTGTTGTAAGCCTTGAAGATCCTTTCTATCAAGGCCAATAATGAAGTTTGGGGTCCTGCCTCAAGCTTTTATAATTCCTCCTATTCTCTGGGGCAGACTGTATTAGAAAACATGTAACCATTAGGGCTCTCCCTTCTACCAACTATGGCTTGGTATTAATATGCTTTCAGAGGTCTCCAATGAGCAGTTTTGAAGTACAGTAAGTCCCCGACTTAGGAACATTCAACTTGGGAACTTTCACTGGTGTACTGTATAAGATTCAGAGTTGGGCAGGAGATTTAACTCAGTGATTCCAGCACCTGCCTCACAACTTACAGAGGCCAAACTGTGTTATAGAAGATCAGCTTCTATTTCCTTCAACCATTCTCCTTAAATTTGCCCCAGTGAGTTACAAAGCATGGTGGTAGACTAATGGTCATCTGCAGATGTTCTCAAACTTCAGCCAATTCCTGATTAATTTCCGCCAAATTTTAATTTCAAGTGCTGCAAGGAATATCCCCCCAGGAAGGGAAGGTCAATTCCCCAGAAGGCAAAATCTCAAAATAATGATTTAGAGTGCACACTTATGAAACCGATTGATTCCAACTGAGCATTTGAAGGGAGAGCCTTTTGAAATACTGTGAAGCCTTAATCAAGAAGTAGAAACAGAATCATCTTGTAAGACAAAAATAGGAGGCAGTGGGCCAGGGATATAGCTCAGTGGTTCCAGCACCTGTCTTGCAAGTGCAAGGACCCGGGTTCGATCCCCGGTAACCACATGCAATACTGGGTGTGGAGACTCATGCCCAGCAGCAACCAGTACCACATACCACAGTGCCGGGCGTGGTGGCTCACGCCTGTCATCCCAGCACTCAGGAGGCAGAGGCAGGAGGATTGCTGTGATGTGAGTTGGAGGCTGAGCTCAGGGCCAGCCTGAACCACAAAGCGAGACCCTGTCTCAAAAAGCTTTAAAAAAAAAAAAAAAAAAAGGTAGGAGGCAGAGATCGAGATAGAAACTGGCTGCAGAACAAGCCCCAAGGACCAAAGGCAGTTGTGAGCATCACCCGCGTGGGGCCGGGGTAGTGAGCTCAGACCTCACTCAGACAAAACAGAAACAAAGGTTCAGGATCAGCTGTCACTTATGAAGCAAATCTGCACCAGTCATCACCATTGTCTGTACTCTTTCTAGAGACCCTCAGAAAGGAAGTGGTCCCTGTCATCTTCAATTATGGCCAATCAGTTTGGAATTCTTTTGTTCCATTCAGATAGAAATCATGAATTGGTGAAGTACAGCTCAGCTAGTGTCCCTGGGCTCTGAGTACCAAAGAACCTCAGCCTTTAGTGTACCAGTACTAGATACTGCCCACTAACTCTGCCCATTGCTGGTCTCTGCCACTGCCAGCTGCTGCTGATCGACATTGGTAAATGCTGGCTGCTCTCTGTCAGCCTTCTTCCTGTTGCTGGGTTCTGTTGCTGGTCTTCATTGGCCATTGGTCTCTGATGCCGTTCAGGTCTAACAGCCCCAGGTGTGTATAGCTCTTTCTGAAGTGACACTCTGTCCACATACTCAAGATAAGTATCCTTTGTAGATTTCCAGGAAATTCTTTGCCCACACTACTTGAGAGATAAATCATGAGTCTGTTCACAGGACCACCCAGCAGGGCTTTATTTGAACAAGGCCTGTGCTGTAGCACAGGAGGAACAATGCCTGAGAGGAAGACCTCCGAGACCAACCCTAGAAGGAAGAGAGGCCTGCTTATTCACAGCAGCGGGCCTGTGATTGGCCCAAGTCGCTCTGAACTCAAGCCTTCTGATCCCAGCCTACTGATCAGATTTCAAATTAGTTCTATTATTTAGTTCATATCCAAGCCCAGCATAGTCAGGGTTGACATCTCCCAGAGGGAGCACAGGGCATCCTGATGTCCACAGCTGGACAGAATGTGGGGAGACACAGCTGTTTGACTCACAATTGTCTCATCCCTGCAAAAACTGGCAAAACCAGGGAAACTTCAGGAGGGCTAGGTGTGTCACAGCTTACTGGCAACTGGGGGTGTTGGGGATGCTAACAGGGGCCCCAGATCACTCCTTGATCTCTGCCTCATTAGAGACGATCTCTAGTCTTCTTCAGAGAGACACCGGAGTGGTAGAGGTGGAAGGGGCACTGCAGCTGACAGACAAGGAGCACCTCCAGTCGTGGTAGCCTGGAAAGTAGCACTGAGATGACAGGAGGTCACTGAGGTAACTTAGTCCCTGCTCAGGAGACTGTGGAGGAATAAGGGAAGCAAGGAGGAGGCGAGTGACAGCTGTGGTCAAGCTACACCACCCCCACTCATCACAGGAGAGAGAGTTGGCGGCTTCTTATCTGTCTCAGAAAATGATGTTTTGTTTTATTCATCCCTGTTGTGTTGTTTTGAGATGAGAAAGTCCTCACGGGGTAGCTCAGGTTGAGTCCAGACTCCTGGCCTCTAGCAATCTGCCTGCCTCGGCCTCATGAGTAAATGAGACTGCAGGTCATGCACCACCAACGCCCAGCAGGAAACAGTGTGTTTGGAAGCCCCATGGGTTTTTAGTAAAAGATGTCATCCACCTCTTCTACTGTATGGCCTTGTCCTGGAGACTTAACATTCCCAAGGCTTTGTTTCTTTCCCTGCATAACGGGAATTTATTTACCCAACAAATATTTGTTGAGCAATTGTTACAAGAGGAGCCCTGTTCTAAGAGGAGGGACAAAATTCTCCCAATTATGAGAAAATTTCAATGAGGGAAGCCAGAGAGTAAATGATAACAATTTAAACAGAGCAAGTTGATTAAAAGGAAAATAAAAAGCTCCAGAGAAAAATAAAGCAGGGGCCGGGGAGTTAGCGCAGTGGTTCTGGCGCCTGTCTTGCAAGTGCAAGGACCTGGGTTTGATCCCCGGTAACCACATACCATACTGGACGTGGAGACTCACTCCAGCAGCAACCAGTACCACATACCACAGTGCCTGGCGTGGTGGCTCATGCCTGTAATCCCAGCACTCGGGAGGCAGAGGCAGGAGGATTACTGTTATGTGAGTTGGGGGCTGAGCTCAGGGCCAGCCTGTCCTACAAAGCAAGACCCTGTCTCAAAAAAAAAAAAAAACAGAAAGAAAGAAAGCAGGGAAGATTGGTGGAGATGGGGTGAGAGATGGAGGAGGTCACAGTGCTGATAGAGACTTCCTGAAGAGGTAACCTGAGCAGAGACTTGAAAAGCTCCAAGCTGGGGCTCGCAGACCTGAGGCTACCAGAGGCTGGATTGTGACCATCTCTACCAGGATCGAAGATAGCTATGCTGATTATTTGTGACACAGTAAACTGAATCTTAATTTCATGAGTAAATAGACTATAGCTTACTGCACAGGGTTGGAAACCAGGGCCTCACACGTGCTAAGCAAGTGCTCTACCATGAAGCCACATCCCAGATCTGCGACCTGCTCCTGTGACAAGCAGGTGAGCCTCAACCGGTCACAAGCAGCCAACCGCTGAAACCATGTTCAAATGTGAGCCTCACCTCCCTTCTGTGGTCCAGGTGTCACTTCTAGCTACACAAACAACCTGCCTCCTGTCAGTAAAGCATGCTGAGCCAGACAGATGCCTGGTTCTAGAATCCCAAATAAAGCCCGTTAAGATCTGCAAAACAGATGTGCTGTCATTTTGTCTTTTAACAGAGAAATCTGGGGACAGCCAACACTCTGGCCTGACGTGGCAGCCAATGTGCAGCTCGGCGGTGTGGGGGAAAGTGCGTGTGTGAATCCACAGAGGAAGCTGCCCCAAGCTGGCCTCTTGCTTCTATTCAAAGCAGCAGACCCTTTCCAGCTCCTTGCATGCCCCAGCCCCATCCATGACAGAAGCCTTTGTTCCCTTCAAGGAGAAGCTAGGTGCCTTCTGCCACTGTCTTCCTCCCCAACCTGCAAAGGTCATAGAAAAGAAGCTGATTTCACAGTGGCTTTGGCAACAGGACCAAAATAAACAGGGCAAGGGTGCTTTGCTCTCAGGTAAGCCTTGGGACGAACACTTCCATGAGCACCAGAGCCTCCTTTATCTTGGCTGAGTCAACTTTGGTTCCTCAGTCTGTGACTCATTCACTATTAGAATTTCCCACACTTCTCTGTGCCAGGACATTTCTCTGTGTCCGAGGTCACAAGCAAACTATAGCTTACTGCTATAGTCAGACTATAGCTTACTACCATTTCTGCCCTCAAGTGGTCCCCAGACTATAGAGGTATAACTGAGCATGTGCAGTAACATGCTTCGATTGCCCTGTTAATGTCATTCACTGAATGCAAAGTCCTAAGAGTTCAAAGTCTCCAGGATGAGATGCAGAACCAGCCTCAGCATTGTCAGGGCCCAGAACAAGATAAAATGCAAATCCCTCACTCAAAAATTATCAGATATCTCCTGACAGCAGCAGCAGAATATTAAAACACGTGCTGGGCACTTCCAAGTATAGAAGCCTGTCTGACTGTCCTGTCACCCACTGATGAAGTTTATCTGGTTTCCAGCCTGAAGAAGTTTCCAGTCATGCAAGGCTGATGGGTGATTTCACCTCTTTGTAGTTTGTTTCTTGCTCTGGGTTTGTACCTGACCCTTGCAATGGGTTATGAGTGTTCACTGAGTTATAAATCCCTAAAATCTAGTAAGGTAGGTACACAGTCAAGCATTTGTTTAGAAGGCATTGAGTCCTGGGTTCAACTCCCACCTCAAATAAAGAAATAAATAAATTTCCCTGATTTGAAATGAACAGAGTAGACCACCAAGAAGTCACAGTTATTTTTATTCCAACAGATTCAAAAGAGGAGAGGAGCCAATTCTAGGGGGAAAGGAAGGGGTCCTTCCAAGAATAGCTTCATTAGAAGTGATGATGAGTGGCCAGATGTGTAATCCTGTACAGAGATACTTGTAATCCCAGCTACTCAAGAGGCTAAGGTAGGAGGACCCAAGTTCAGGGCCAATCTGGGCAACTTACCAAGACCCTGTCTAAAGCTAAAGTAAAAAGGGTTGGGAATGAAGCTTAGTGGTCAGGAATCCCTGAGTTTGATCCTCATTGTGGGTAGAAAAAAGAAGTAGTAAAGAAAAAAAAAAGTAGAGAAAATTGAATTTAGAAATACAGGCAGACAGATAGACAAAAGTTTTCCTCCTTTGTTGTATACATTGGATATTTTGCCCCACCAACAGAAAGGTGACTTATACAGACTTCCAGGACCAATGCCACCACCGCAGAGCTTGAACAACCATAATCAGTTCTCTCGTGTTTCTGATATCTAGAAGTCCTCAGTCCACGTGGCAGCAGGCTTGGTTTCTGCTGAGGCCTCCCGCCCAGGCTCACAATGACCACCTTCTCCCTGCATGGTCACGTGATCTTTCCCCTGTGAGCACACAGCCCTGGCTCTCTGAGCATCCAAATTCCCTCTTCTGCGAAGGGCCCTGGACCATGAAAACAGCCACATTTTACCTAATCTTTTCTCTGAAGACTCCATTTCTCTATGCAGCCACATTCTGAGATACGAGGGTTAAGACTTCAACATTTGCATTTTGGGGAAAATAATACAGGGCTTAACAACTTGTGCTTCTCCAAAATGTCAAGGTCACAAAAGACAAAAAAGAAAAGAATAGAAGACCAGATTAAAGGACTCAAAAGAAGTGTGACAATTAAGTGACACGTATACCCTTGGATGGGCTCCCAGACCAGAGAAGAAAATGTTTTTCCTGTGTTATAAAAGATCAGGGGCACAACTGGTGAGATCTGAGCAAGGTCAGTAGACTCTGTCATTGTGCTGTAACAAGGTCAACTTCCTGACAGTGATAAAAGTGTTACAATATGTAAGAAAAAGTCCTTGATGTTAAGAAACATACACTGAAGTAACTGAGGCTTTCAGGCAGTCGGGTCTGCAATATACTCTTAGAAATAAAGGTTGGAAGTGAACAGTTGTAGTGCTAATACTCAGGAGGCTGAAGCAGAAAAGAGGAAGTCTGAGGCCAGTCTGGGCAAAATAATAAGATCCTTTCCAGACATGGGGGGAGAGGAGGGGAGGGGAGGGCAGGGAAGGGAAGAGAGGAAGTGAGGGGAAGAGAGGACAGAGGAAAGAAGGTAGGTTACGTGTGTAGAAATGGATGAATGGATGGATCGATGGATCAATCGATCAATTCCTGGTTCCATTTCTGCAGCTTTTCTGTCTTTTCAGATTTTTTTTAATGGTACCAGGGATCAAACTCTGGCTTTTGTGTTCCAACATAGGCATGGTACCATTTGAGCTAAATCCCCAGCCATCTTTTCAGATTTATACTTCAAAAACCTTCACACATTGAGCTATACAAAAGTGGGCCCAGGTGACTGTCCAGGGAGCAATATGGCAGGGGAAGGGAAGGAAGAAATAGACAAAGCCCCGTATGACAATATATCTAACCTTCCTTTCAACCCAAGGAAATGGAGGCATGGAATGCTTAGCTCTCTTGCCCAGAGTCATTTCAGATTTTTTTTTGCAGTACTGGGGATCAATCTCGGGGCCCTTATGCTTCCAAGGCAGGCACGGTACCACTTGAGCTAAATCCCCAGCATTTCAGGATTTTTAAATGCAGCACCCACTTCCAGGTACCCCTGCCAGGTGGCAGCCACTATGCACTCACTATGGCCCACAATGCCACCCTCCCCAGCCAAAGCAGCTTTGGGAACGGACCGTCCACAGGGCGCAGCAGGGGCAGCACTCCGGCTGTTTTCTCTGGATCTGAAAACTTGAGGGCTGGTTTAGCTCCTTCCAGCCCCACAGATGGTCAGCATTCAACCAGGATGAAGTAAAGACCCAATGCAATCTGAACAGAGTGTTTTTATAAACTCATGAAAAGAGGCCTTATTAGAAAGGACTCGGGCAGGAGGCAGGCGCGAGGGCTGCGACACGTCTGATGGTTTTCTTCAGGCTCCTGGCAAGCGGTGATCATTAACAGATTCTGCTCTGGGTAAGCTCAGTGTCGGCTCCACATTATGGGATTTTATGGGATTTATGCACACAATTTTCCTACAAAGCAGGCATTATAGGATGGATTAGGCAGTTCCAAGAAGCAAAGGTCTTGGCTCCTTCTCTGTCTTGTTTTTCCGATGACCGTGGCCCGGCGTTCTGTGCCTCACAGCAGGATGTCTGTGTCCTGCTGGTCCTAAAGAGTCCACTTTGATAAAATGATCATTAAGTGGAAATTTTTTTTTTTTTTTTTAGCAAACACTCATTATAAAGCACTGAGTATATGTAAAGAGACATTCAAAGGGGATAAAAATCACACACAGTGCACTCAGCATTCTGGGGAGTTTCTTTCCTGCTGTTTTTCTGTGTGCAGGCGTGTGTGTGTGTGTGTGTGTGTGTGTGTGTGTGTGTGTGTGTGTGTGTGTGTGTTTGCTTGTGCATGTGAATGTGTACACGCTCGTGCTCGTGGGTGGGTGCATGCGTATGTGTATGTGTTCCTGGAGAAACAACAACACCAAAACAGACAAAATTTCTGGGCAGAGAGCAGAGACTAAAGCAGCAAGGATGAGCTTTGAATCAAACCTGAGCCACATTCTAATACCATCCTGGCTCGGGCCCCGGCCACGGGGATTAACTTCTCCTTCCACAGGTGTGAGACCAGGCCATGGATCCTACTGCAGGGGATTGTTTGGATGAAATGAGACTAAATAAGATGAATAGAAATTTAGTGTCCTGCCTTGCACACAATACATCCCAACCATATGCTAGACAAATAAATAGGAGTTTGTACTTTAGGTTTTTATTTTCCTCAAAATGGGCTCATACTGGTGACTCAGTTTGACATGGCAATGCTTTTAGGGTTTTACTGCTACAAATATGGGGGATGGACTTCTGCTACAATCTGGAAGAAGCACCCGCCGAGGTCTGTGTGGGCACCCTTGATGCCCAGGGCGCTGCCACTGGGAGGTGACAGTTTCCTTGAGAAGTGGGTGGTCCCTAGGGTGCTGGGGTACACCGTTAGAGATGGTCACGGGACCCTGGCTGAGCCTTGTCTCTGCTTCCTGCTGCTGGCCACACTCTCACGTCACGATGTGTTGCCCAACCTGTGCTCAGAGCCATCGTTCGCTCATCCTGGCTGGAACCTCCAACCTGTGATCCAAAACACACTTTTCTAAGTTAAACATCTCAGGTATTTCATTCTCGTGATAAAAAGCTGAGGGAGATTCCTTTGCAGCAGGAATTCTCCATTGCACTTTGCTTTCTCGGCTGCATTTTTAGCAATATCATCTATAACCGCTGCCGGCGCTTGTTTGCTTTTGTTGCTGTTCATTTCCTCCTGGGTAGCCTGCTGCGAGCCCAACATGCATCTGATAGATGCTGCAGATTTTTAACTTCCAGAGGACTGGACTACTCCTTCTGTGGCCCATCAGCCCTGCTCAAGCCTGCACGATTCGCAGAAGTTCCTCCTACTCTCTACCTCCGTATTTCTCATCTGTTAAATGGGTGGTCAGGAGCGGCTGTTACAGCTATGTGATGGTTGGTTGAGCCCACCTGCCTGTGGGTAGCATTCGTCAGCCAATCTATGCATTTCTATACCTGTGTATACCTTGTATTGTCTCTGTTTCTCTAGTTAAACACTGACTGATACAGGCTAAGTGAGATGATCCAATGAAACACTTGATAAAATAAATTTATCAAGTCTGAGACTTACTATCTTCTTTTTTAGTTCTAGCGACTGAACCCCAAGCCTCACACATGCTAGGCAAGTGCTTTACTATTATCTACAACCCCTGCCCTTTTTTATCTTGAGACAAGATCCTGATATATCACCTAGGCCTATCCTCAAACTTGTGACTGTCCTGCCTCGGCCTCCCAAGTAGCTGGAATTATAGGTATGCATCACTCAGCCCTTTTTGCTTTTCTGGGTTTGGTTTTCTTGGAGGTTTGTTTGAGTCTTGGTTTGGTTTGGTTCAGTTTGCATATTTTAGTGCTGGAAATGGAACCCAGGGCCTTGCAGATTCCAGCCAAGTGTTCCGAGCTACACCTCCACCCCGAGACACAATCTTCATACTCCAAATGTATGTGCTCCCATCTGTCTGTTACACTCACTTTCACAGACTGATTAGGGCAACGTTCAATAGGACATTGACAGGGCTTTTCAACAGAGCCACTATGCAGTGCAGCCACAGGTGCGGGCAGCATTTCCCACCTCCACACCCACTGAGAGCCAGCAGGCTGGGCATCACAGACGGAACAGGAGGCCAGGAGTTGGGATGCATGTGCAAAGACAGGGAGCTCACGTTCAGCAGCCCCAGAACGAGGCTTCCCCTGTCACTTGAGCCCCTCATAAAGAATGGCAAGCATGGGCCAGGGATATAGCTCAGTGTTTCCAGCGCCTGTCTTGCAAGCGCAAGGACCTGGGTTCAACCCCCCAGTTAACCACATACTATACTGGACGTGGAGACTCACGACCAGTGGCAACCAGTACCACATACCACAGTGCCGGGCGTGGTGGCTCACGCCTGTAATCCCAGCACTCGGGAGGCAGAGGCAGGAGGATTGCTGTGATGTGAGTTGGAGGCTGAGCTCAGGGCCAGCCTGAACCACAAAGCAAGACCCTGTCTCAAAAAAAAAAAAAAAAAAAGAATGGCAAGCACCATAAATCCTGGTAGGAACCCACTGTCCAGAAGCGGCCAGGTCATGTATGACCTCTGATAGGTCCAAAGCTTGTGTTTCTTCCTTCCCTACCCCTGCCGTATCACTCCCTGGACAGTCACCTGGGCCTACTTCTGCATAGCTCAATGTGTGAAAGTTTTTGAAGTATAAATCTTAAAAGATGGCTGGGGATTTAGCTCATCCATGCCACCAGCTCATTCTGCTCAGGGGAAAGTTGCCAATCGTCAGACAAAAATATATATCCACGTGTGATCACACGTGTCTGTATGTGCAGATGTATGTGTACTCATATACATATGGATTAAGTGTGTCAGTTATTGTTACTAAAATCCTGTTTAAGAGCCCAAGGACCAAGGTGGCAGTGTAGCTCAGTGGTAGCGTGCACCAAGGTCTGGGTTGAACCCTTAGTGCCCCTGAAAAGGGGCAGTGTGATATGGATTAGCCTGAAATTGGAGTTAATAACTCCAAAGTTCTGTAGTCTGTAGTGCATCACTACTGTAAGTGCGTATTTTCTTGCAAGCACTGCCAAGAACATTAACTCCTCACTGCCAAGATCATAGCTGCCTATCTACATATTATGCTACCAGTGAGCCAGACACCTCCATATCCACCTGCGACACTCCCCATCCGCTCAGCGCTTGAACCTGTCCTGGACTGTAACATGCACGTTTCTGACACATGCCTAGTCTCAGGCCATCGAGTGTTCACAGAGGGTCGATGCTGGTGGTGAGGACCAACACAGGGGTCTTTAACATTTTCCCTCAAATGCGACCTGCTGCTGATGATGCAGGAACAAAAAGTGGCTGACAGAGGTGGGACACTAGTCCAGGATAATGCTGGCCATGAGCGGTTTTATTTTTTTCAGCCCGAGCAAATGCCTCTTTGGCCGAACCAGCCCTACGATGACACCCCTCAAGTACCATTCTCCCTGATCTGTTCCTCCTTGGCAGACCCTACCCTGAACTAACACACATTCCAAACATGTGTCTCCCTTATCTAGCCAACCTTACCCCAAGCTGATGTATTCTTATCCAGTTTGAACCTGCTGTAACCAGTCAGTAAAAATGATACACTATGTAACCAACCAACAGCTTGCTCTGCTCTCTACCTAGTTACGGCTTGCAAAACCTATATAAACAGTAAAAGAACAAAAGGCAATTTGCCTGGTACTCTGAGGAATTATCCCAATCAGGCCCATCGATGTAAATGAAGTTTGCTTTCCACCTTAGGTGTTTCCTGTTTCCCTTTACACCCCCCGAAACATAAGAGCTGGGGAAGGAAAAAAGGAGGACAGCAGACCAGCTCAGTCTTCAGCACTAGTTTGGGCTCTTAGGTCCCTCAGGAGCAAAGGGCCCTTGGGAGGCCCCTGCGCCGGGGCTCTGGGTGTCCAAGTCCACCATCATGGCCCTGGCAGCTCCGGGGCCTGTGCAGCCCCATATCCACTCCGGTCTTCCGGAGTGTGTGTGGCAGGCTTTGCACATGCAGATTCCACCGCTCCAGGTAGATTTCAGACACCAGACCTGGCAGTTCTGAGGGGACTCTTGCTGAACAAAGCAGTCCCAGGAGCATGTATTTCTAATGCTCTCCAGGTAATGCTGATGTCGTGAGTCCAAGGGCCCCCAGAGTACTAAGCCGGCCCTCCTGCCCCACCCACTCAACTCCTCTTCCTTGACTCCCGCCTCCCCATCCCACCTTGGGCAGGGCCCTAGGGGCTCTCGTCCTCCCAGGAAGACCACCGTCCTCCCAAGACCACCGCTGCCAAAGTCCTCACGGTCACTCTCACTCTGCTCTGGTCTCTGCTCAGCCTTCATCTCTGAGAAGGCTTCCCCACTCCTAGTATGAACAGCCCCCCACACCTCCTCCATCCTTCTGCCCCGGCCCCGCCCACCCTTCTGTGGTCTCAGGGTGCTCTCCATGGGGCAGGGCTCGCTGTCCTGTCCTCCTGCTGTCTCTCTCACATCTGGAGCAGAGCCCGGCACAGAGTTAGCTCCTGATAAATACATGACAAGTAAATGAAAATGCACCTAAGTGGATGTCTCACAGCCTCTGCTCCCGAGCTCCATTTTTTCTCTGGAGACTAGCAGATTGGGCTCCACTTACAAAACACAACGTGAAGGTAAAATCACAAAGCCCACATAATCCAAAGAGCATTAACCCCAATGAAGTGCCCCTCTGAGCCTGGATCCCTGAGTAACTGTGCACAGGTCACACAGCCTGGAAAACACCTGGCCACCCTGCAGCAGCTCCTCACCCCATGTGAGATTCACACAAAACCCAGCAATCACTGCGAACAGGGAGAGGGGAATACAGGCCCGAGAGGAAAGAGCTTTGGTGGGGATATCCCCACTAGGTAAAATTCTTGGAAAAAGCCCCTTGTGAGCTAAAGCAAATCCTGTAGGGTAAAAAGGGAGGACGGGCTGGGGAGCAATCTATAGTGAGCACATGCCATCTCTGACCCACAGTGCTCCGGAAGCATCTTCTGACCACTAAATATAGACGTAGCCTCTCTGCAAGTGACGGAGCTAGATCTCCGCAAAGCACCCCCTGGGGAGCAGGAGCCTGAAAACCAGACCTGAGCCCGGCCTGGTGCTGCCCAGCTGCAATCCCAGCTCCTTAGGAGTCTGGCTTGGGAAAACCATGAGTTCAAGGCCAGCCAGGACAATTCAGTGTGACCTTGTCTCAAACTGCAAAGGGCTGAGAATGTAGCTCAGAGGTAGAACTTTTACCTGGTATGGGGTCAATCACCAGGGCTGCAGAAATAAACACACCTGGCACTTACGGGGCGTGCTGCAGTGGCTAGGTGCCTGGTTACGGATCTCACAAGAATTTAGCCTAATGCTCCTTCATTCATCCTCCCTTTACAAATGTGAAAGCTGAAGATCAGAAAAGAGAAGTGACTGCCCAAGGGGCCTCAAAGCTGTCCAACTCCCAGGCCAAAATCACCGTCACATACTCCCTCGGACCCACCCCAGTAGGCAGAGAATTTGTGAGGATGGCTGACCAGCAAACTGGCAGGCGGAGTGCTGAAACGCACCCCTGCTCCTCGAGCTTTGGTCTCTTCCATGTTAGGTATCTATGGAGCTCATGAGAGCTGCCAATCCAGAGGGAAGAGCTTGAGCGGTGGCAGAAGAGGCAGGCAAAGCTTCGTGCTGGAGCTGTGTGCACTCGGGACCACGGAGGGGCAGAGCCGGAAGTCAGCGTCTCCAGTGATGTCTGGCACTCAACAACCAACCACTGTCTGACTCCTGGGCCTCCGGCTGAGGACACTGTGCTGGAAGTCTGCACGGAGACAAACTCCGTGGTGGATCCTCTTGCTCTGGTCTGAGACCTGTATGCTGTGAAAGGCGGTCGATGAAGAAGACAAAACAAAAGTAGGTCAAATCCCACTGGCGCCTCATAGTAGCTGCTTGGTCTCCGGTGATCGGCTTTCTTAACTTCTGTAAGGATTAGCTAAATAGAAGGCAAAGCTTGAGGTTCACTTTTTAAAATCTTGGCTCTGGGACTCCAGCCGTCAGCTGAAATGGTGGTGACAAGAGTTCTCTGTAAAGGGATGACACGGGAGCTTTCAAGTTCTTGGAACTGCAATGTAACAGTGAAGTAAAAAAAGATGGAACCGGCTACAGCCGGCTGGGTGGAGGCAGAGCCTGGCAGCCAGCATAGGATCAGCTCTCTGAGCCTTCCCACCTCACCTCAAGGCTGCTGGCTCCCTGCACCCACAAAGGCTGGAAGACAGCTCAGCCTCTGGCCGGGTCCTCGCACCTCCCCTGGCCACACTGCCCGGCAAGGCTGAGTCATGGAAAAAGTTAGCTGTGTGAGCTGCAGAGCACCTCTCCCCTCACAAAAGCTCCTTTCACAGTGTCAGGAGGGGAGCAAAATCACCCTGCTGGAGATGCACGAAGAGTTCAGACTTCACCTTGCAGCTCGATTCCGCACCTCCTTCCCCAAGAGTGAGAGAGGAGTGCCGAGGGCAAAGGGTAAAGGATGGGGGGGCGGGGTGGGCAGAAGCCAAGGCTGGCTGCTGAGTGCGCACCCCATTCCCGCAGTCACGCGCGGGGAGGCCAGTGGAGGTGGTGACAGCTCCTCTTCAGGAGGCTGAGGCTGGAAAAGAGCCCAAGGCTCCCAGGGAGCCCAGGCCCACAGAACCAATGTCAAAACAAGGGCACTGTCCACCTCAGGCCAGCTCTGGATTTGTCTACCCCTTTGAGGGATGTACCTTTTCCTCTGACTCTACCCCAAACAAGACGAAGAGTGCCCTGTGGCCTCACAGGTTGGCTAAGCCTGTTTCCTCCTGTATTGAGTGGTCACCCTCCCAGACCGGAAGGAAACTCCACGACATGTATGCAGGCCCCTCCTGTGTGAAGATCCGTGAGGGTTACTGCCTCCTTCCCATCCCGAACCAATTTCCATCCTAAAAGTCCCACCAGAAATCACTGACGTGAGACCCAGGGACTACCCAGCTGGCCTGCATCTGTACAAGGTGGGGTGGCTGCTTACGGCGAACCTGCTTTTCTGAGAATGACTGGCTGGTACCTCTGTACTTTAATGTCTCCCCATGAAACAGAAGCCCTTTGCCCCTTTCCAGTGCTAATCCTAGGAAGGGAGAAAGGCTTTCTACTTCCTTAGGACCCTGAGCAGCTTGGAGAGGCAGTGTCCCTTCTGGGCCACTAGGCGGCTCCGAGGATAACAGATGTGTGCAGACCGCTGAGAGCTGTGGGTCTCCAGACTTGAGCCCTTTGCAGGCCTGGGGCTATGGGTGGAAAGGGTCAGTCTCTCTCCAGCTGGGATTTCTGCCCCATCTTCATGGACGTGGAAGATGGGAAGGAAAGGTCACTGTGGTGAGTCCAGGGAACAGACTAGGGCGATGGCCTGAGCTTCAGTCATCCTTCTGGAGGGTGGGATGGAAGCTGAGGGAGTCTCCGCTCTGCAGTCCTTGGCAGACCCTCCTCCTCCACTTCTCCCCTCCCTCCTTGCCAGAGCTGGGTGGGGTGGGAAGAGGAATTAAGTGTGGGATTGGGTCCCACCCTCCTGCACTTGCTGGCGGGGTAACCTGGAGAAAGGGGTAACAATGCTCCTGTGGAAAGGTCAGTGGGTGGACTGAATGTCCATCAGCCAAGCCGGCGGACCATAGTGTCTTCCTAACTGTCCTTCCGGCAGCTCTCAATTTACCTGGAAGAAAGAACTTCACCACCAAATTGCCGACTTCTCCATAGACCACAGCGTCTTTGGAGGGGAGTCTCCCTCCCCACATCAGCACTTCTCAAAGTGACTTTCTCACTCGGGAAAGCCCTTAAAATTACCCACTCGGGCGGGTGTGGTGGTGCACGCCTGTAAGTCCAGCAGACTGGGTGGCTGAAGCAAAAAGATTGCAAGTTGGAGGCTTGTCTGGGCAGCTTAGCAAATTAGGGAGAGCCTGTCTCAAGGGTGCAGGGCTAGGAATGCAGTTCAGTCCAAAGGCCTTAGCTTCAATCCCCAGTACCAAAAAAATAAAGACACCCAACACGCTGCATCGGAATCTCTGGGGCGGAGGCTCCGGGTCTGAACAGGTCCTGGGCTGGCTGGAGAGGCTGCCCCAGATTACAGGGCAGCCCCCGGCTGGCTCCATCTCCCTCCTCGCCCAGGGACGTTCCGAGGGGGCGGGAGGCGAGTCCCATCAGCACTTTTAACTGGGGCTGCTTCTTCATGACTCACCTCCCAGACTTCCTGCAACCGACAACCCTAAATAGCTCAGTCCCACCCTCCAATAGGGGGACTGGAGAGGCCGGAGGTCACAAGGTGGGTGCCGACTGGGCAGCCCAGGGGGACCCAGGGAGCCAAGCGGCGGCCCGCACAGCACAGGGGCACAGGTTGACGTTTTGTTTACAGGCTTTTGTTATTAAGGAAATTGCTGTCAGTCAAGGTAATTCTAGCCCCGATGAGCAATAAATATGCTCCCAGCTAATCTTATGGAGATTTTATTGGCACCCGAGGCAGAGAGGCCCCTTTACCCTGCCCACCCCTCCCTCAAAGCACAACCTCGGCGGTTCCCCCCACATACACCCCTCAGCCACGCGTGGGACTCGGATCGGACTTCGAAAGTGCACTCTGTGGAGACAGAAGAGGTCTGAGCAAAGCTGGGGCGTGACTTCCGGGTCACACCTGGAGGCAGGGGATGACCAAGTGACCTGAAATAAACCCTGGGCGACTTGGTTGGATCAAGGCATGCGCGGGCTCCCGGGGGTGGTCACCTGGCCCGGGCGGCGAGGAATGCCTCCGGGAGGGGCTGGCTCGCTGGAGTCGGTTCCAGCGCGGTCGAGTTCCAGCTGCGTGCCCTCGGGGACACTGGTGGCAAGTCCCGGCTTGCAACGACAGGAGCCAGTCCCGGGAGAGCGCGAGTCTCGGCGAGCCCGGGAGCGCGCCCAGGCGCGCGCCCCGCGACGGCGCAGGGGGAGGGGAGGTCGCAGCAGCCACTCAGAGGAACGGTAGTGAAGCCTCGGAACAACTTTAACTGTCAATCAGACTTAATGGGGTATTAAAAAAAATGGGGAGGGGAGGGCCGTTCTCGGGCTCCGCGCCGGAGCCGCCCCGGGAGCGAATGAATAAGGCCGCGCAGACGAGGGTGTCCGATCCACGCGCGCTCCACGCCCGGGCCCTCTCCAAGTTGGAAAGGACAAAAAGAAGGCAATAAATGCTAAAAGGAAGACAGAGGGAGCCGGATCGAGCGGCACTCCCAGCCTCTGCTGAAGAAGGAGGAGGGAGGGAGCCGGAGGAGCGAGCGCGCGCGAGGCCGAGCCCGACGCGCGGAGACCCGGACCCCGGACCGCGCTCCTCCCGCGCGCTGCTGGCAGCCGGACCGCGTTTGAGTTATTTCCCGAGCCCAGGAATAGCCATGAGCCGGTAGACTTTCGCGGGCTGAAATTGGAAGCTCTAAGCACTTTGCCCCCCTGGAGAAGGGGGGCGCTACAATTTGGAAACAGCTTTTTTTTCTTCTTTTTTAAAATTTTGCACTTTGGAACCGTGGGGTTGAGCAGGGTGCGCGCGTGCGACTGGTATCATTTTTTTCCCCCCCTTACCCTCTATCAGTCTGTAAACATTACCTGAGAATTCCCCAGCCGAAACGGCTGCTGGGGCAAGAAACTTCGTGTCAGAACGTCCCACCTCCGGCGTCCCTGCCACCCCTCGCTCCTTCCCAGCCTACGGAGCCGCTGTTTCTCCTCCCGAGGAGGATTTATCTGTTTGATTTTTTAAATTATTATTATTATTATTATTATTTCACCCCTTTTTCTCACCCGGTGCTTTGCTTTGGGGAGAGGTCATTGCAAGAGTGACCAGGTGGGCACCGCTCCTCCATATTCGGGTTATTGATTATTGTTGGGGTTTTTTCTCTCTCGATTCCTGTTTTGCTCGGTCCGGGGAGTTCCGCCCCCTGCCCGGCTCCGCGGCGCGTAGGATGGTGTGGAAATGGCTGGGCGCCTTGGTGGTGTTCCCCCTGCAGATGCTCTATCTGGTGGCGAAAGCAGCCGTCGGACTGGTGCTGCCCGCCAAGCTGCGGGACCTGTCCCGGGAGAACGTCCTCATCACCGGCGGAGGGCGAGGCATCGGGCGCCAGCTGGCCCGAGAGTTCGCGGAGCGCGGCGCCAGAAAGGTACGGGGCGCGGCGACTCCGGGGCGAGAGCGCGGCGGGCGGGCGGGCGAGGGGACCACCGGCGCGGGGTGCGCCCACCTGCTGCGGCGGCGGCGGCGGGGGAGGGGGGGCGGAGTCGCAGGCCATCCTGCTCCTCTGCGCCACCAGCCAGTACCGGAAGGGTCGGTTTCACCTTGTAGATTTCCCGGGCACCGTCCTGTCTTTTGGAAGGTCGGGAGCTGACCCGCTCCTATGGGGATGGGTGGCCGGCTAGCTATTTACCGTCTCCTCAAAATTTAGGAGCGTTCTCCTAACAAGGAGAGTGTCGAGTCTCGCCCCCACCCCACCCCCGCGCTCCCCAACCATTTTTGCAGCCACCCTGGTGAGTTCGGGGTGCTGAGAGCCGCCTGCTCGCTGGCGCCTGGTATTTTCCTTGGCAACCCGTTTCCCAGCCCAACCTGGGCGGCTGCTGTTCTGGAAACATAGGCACGGACTAGTTGGCTCGGGTTGGAGAAGGAAGGATTTGTCCGGGATGGTGTAGACCCGCAGGACAGACACTGGGAAGCCCAGGTGTTTTGAAAACTGAGAGAAAGGACAGAGGTTAAGCAGCGTTTGATAAAGAGACCTTGTTCTCACCTTCAACCCCGGCCCCTCCCCCAAAGCGACCCAAGCGGGTCCCTCCCCTGAGATTGGCAGTAGCTTTGGACCCTGCCTCTGACATTTCGCTAGTCCCTCCAAGTCGTGGTGTCTGGAGACCTGTGCTTCACAGTATAGAGTGAGCCAACTGTCACCCAAGTTGGGCCGGGCTGACTCACCCAGCCACGGAGCAGTGGAGAGGAGCCTTGGAGAGGGATTTGAGGCGGGCAGGCCCGGCTGTCTCCAGCCGGCCCAGTGAAGAGGAAGATGGAAAACAGGGAATTAGTTTGAAATTTAAACTGTTGTGAACGAGGGGGGGCGAAGGGGCTAGCAAAGCCAGCTGATCTGACACGGAGCCACATACCTTGGGGATTAAGTAAATATGTACTGTGGAAACCAAGCCTGCGTGTAGTTCCAGGTTGTTTTTCTTTTGTTCAATTCTGCCCTGAGATTTACAATTCCTCCGGGGTGGCTCGGACTGGGGCTGAACTTTGGAGTCTGAACTATTAGCCTAAGCTGATTGCCGATTAACTCTTTCTTAGCCGGGCTGGCAGGGGCCTGCGGGGCGGCTGTGAATGGGGGGCTAACCAGCCAGGACTTCCTCTTCCCCTGGGGTGGTTTGGACAGCTACTCGACCTGCCAGTTGGTTGGGCACTTAGGAAGTGTCTTTAACCCTTAGACAGGAGAAAAAAGAGGAAGGAAGACTTATCTTCAGCATTTTGCTTCCTGGAGGTCGCACCCCACTTCAGGGCTCTCTTGATAGCGCTGGGTTGGGGCAGAGAAGGGCACTTTGGGAGAAGGGGTGGTTTGGGACATTGCATGTGATTGTCACCCCTTAGCACCCCACAGACTTTCTTCTCACTCCCCCCACTGGCCCTAGTCCTCGGTTCTTCCGCTGCAAACTGTCAATCTGGGAAATCTTGACCGACTATAAATAATCCTAAATTGGAGGAAGGAGAGATAGTATTGGGGTGGGGTAAATAGAGCAGAGAGGACCCAGTAGGTCAGTGCACTGGAAGTCTTAGCCCCTCCTGAGTTCGGAGGGACGCCCTTTTCCAAGGATACCCAGGACCAATTAGAAATACTCTTCAATTAGTGACAGAATTACCCACAAGAGAGAGCCATGGGATCCTGTGAAATTTCCAGGTTCAATCCCTGGACCCAGCGGGATGGCCATGAGGGTACCCTACAGCTCGTAATTATCTGACCAATTACTGGAGCTACTTTCTAATGAGCCTTTCTGCTGGCTTTCATGGTGGGGAATTTGGAATCGAAACTTCTTGTCTAAGTGCATCTGGGGCCAGTGAGTGGCTTTTGGGACAACTCCCAAAGCTACAGTGTTTCTAGGCCTAGTGAGTTTGGGGACAATGAGCCAAACGAGACACAGTGTTTACTGGAGACAGCTGAGCGACTTGGGGACACAGGCTTGAGCAGTGGGCTTGAGGGTGGTCTAGGAGCAGATGAGACAGTTGAGGAAGGTCAGTGCCACCACAGCCCACAGTGACATCAGAGAGACTGCCCTGAGGAGCCAATGGACTTCCTGCTCCCTGGTACAAGTAGAAGCTACTTGAGAGCCTTTGTGCCTAGATTCTAATGGGAGGTCCCCAAAAGAGAAAGGGGAAATATCAGCACCTTTGCCAACAGCTGACGTGTCGAGCGACAGCCTAGTTTCCCATAATGACCTTGAGTTAAATAGAATCCGGCAATTCTTCTAGATAATAATAAGCCTCAGAAACAAAACTGTCCCAAATAAGAGTTTTCTTTAAGGGACACACAGGATCCAAGAGTTCAGAATTTCCTAACCCTCCAAACAGCTCTTCTAACAGAGTGCCAAGGTTACAGCGGCAGGGCTGTCACCCAGAGGGTCTCCCAGGGCAAGGCTTCTGCTAGCTCATCCCCACCTCGTACCTTCATTTTCTGTGCCCACCTGGAATTCCTCCCAGACATACGTCTGGCCCATTCCCCTGCCCCAGTGCTTCCTGCTAGTGAATCCGCTCATCCAGTCTCCAAAGCCTTTGAGCTTGCTGTGATGTGAACAGGAGCTTGGGAAGTGGGGGAATCTGGACATTTTTGCAGTGGCTCTTCCTGACTTTGGTTTTGTATTATCCCCAGGATAAGAGCCCTGAGCCCTAGGAAGCAGGGACACTGTCCTCAGGACCCATAAGATGTGGTACGACTTGGAGTTCTCTCTGCTTTGCTATTAATGAGTTTCCAGTGTGTAATAGGCATGCAACCCAATTCTAGAGCAACTGCAAGAAGCTAGTCCACCAGATAGACTCGTGAATTCTATGCTCCATGCCTTCCATTCCGCAGGTCCCCTTCCCACACCCACAGTCATTCCCTTGACAGTGGCCTCGGGAACTCAACTCTGTGAAGCGCCTGTGATATCTGACAGGCACCCATGCAGCTGGGCCCATGGGGAGCAAAGCAAAAAGACTCCAAGACACACAGGGTGCTACAGCAAAGACAAACTGCTGCCTGTGGCCTCTGTGTCATATTACCTAAACCAGGTGACTTGTCACAAGTGACTTTGGGAAGGGAAGCTGTGTTCCCCATTTCTGACCATGTCAGTCTTTCTTGCTGGTCGTTTTCTAGCTCCAGGTTGGAAAACAGGCTGTGCTTACTTTCTCATGAGGTACCCACACCTATCTCCAAACACCTGTCTGCGGAGAATTTACTTCAGCACCTGCTAACGTTAATTTTTCAACCTGAAGCTTTCAAGAGACTGAAGGTCCCAGTTCTCTAACTAGGACATCAGGCAAAATTTCATGCCTTTTACCCTAATGTCACCGGATTGCCTTACTTTGGGCTGCAGACAGTGCTTGCCAGACCTAGGAATAGTGAACTAGAATTGACAAGTCCCATCAGCCTGACTTTGGTCAACCTCACCCTCTGCTAATTCTTGAGGCTTAAGTTCTTCTGCCATTTTGTTTTTTCAGACCCAAGTGTGTGTGTTTATGACCACACACAGCCCTTCAGGTCTGTTTAGATGCTACCAGGAGTGGACTGAAATTTGTCATTACCGCCAACATCTGCAGTTCATTTCTGCCTTGTCACTTCTTGATATCATCAATTTGAGAAAATTATCTTCACTGTATTTATAAGAACATGTCCCCCCTCCCTAAGAAAGGTATCTGGTTGTCACAGTCACTCATCTCTGAAGTCACCAACACCGAAGGGGCCCAGCGATCAGACTTCCTTCTCCCTTACCTCGGGCCAAACTGTGCCCCACCGAACAAGTCCATTCTCCCGTTGCCTTTGGAGATGCAGTCTAAAAATACACGGTGTCTGTAAGAGACTCCAAACATTTCAAACATTGTTTGGAGGAACCATGCTGGTCAGGAAGCAGTTGAAGCCAAATGGAAATGAAAAAAGTGAATCTGTTTAGATATGAGCACTCAACTGTGTGTTTGTCCACCACAGCACTCGCTAAAATGGGTGATATATAGAACAGTAATAGGCACATGCCTGACACCAAGGTACTAGAACAGGTTAGCAAGTGAATGGTTGGTGTGGATTCATTCACATATTCATACACTGAACAAATTTACTGGGCATCTACTATGTGCCAGGCACTGTTCTGGGGAAACAGCAAAAGATGAAAATCCTTGCCCATGTAGAAGCCTGAGAGAGATAGAGTATATATCAGAGAGAGAGAGAGAGAGAGAGAGGTGCTAAGATGATTATAGTAGCTCATGAGATTGCGGTTTGCACCATGAAGGGACAGAGGGATAGAGTTCAGAAATGGGAAAGGCTGGGAGCCTGGAGAGGGTGGCAGGAAGGCCACACTGCAGAAACACCTCAGGAAGTTGGAGCACGGGAGATGGAGGCAGTCTTCTGGGCACAGGAAGAGTGAGGGATCCCAGGTGAGAAGGCCCTGGGGTTTGGGGGAACGTGAAAGCAGCCAGTGTGGCCATAGCGTGAGGCTGGGGGACAGAGCGCCCAGAGAAGAGTCAGGTCTGTGGGCCCCGCAGACCTCAGACAGGCCTTGGCTTTGACCCTGAATGCAGTCAGAGCTGCCTGAGGGTTTTGAGTGAAGAAGGGACACCGAAGGATCTTAGCAAGGTCGCCTGGCTACTGTGACGGGAAAGTGGGTGAGGGGTCACACAGAGGGTGAGGACCGGATGAGCGGTGGCTGGCATTGTCCCCTCCCCCCCAGGAGCGTCATGCCAGGCTGGCTTACTCTCTTCTCACGCTGTGCCACTCAGAACTTTGGCTGACACTGTTTAAGGGCTTTTTGTACCTTCGGTCAGGCAGCAACACAGGGCTGAGGGGTGCCCAGGTGAGCAGGTGGCAGCCATTGGCCCCCTTCCCTGGTGCAGGAGTCTGCAGGGCTCCCCTGCTGGAAGCTGGGCCCTGAGCTGTTCTTCCGGGAGCCTCCACGTGAGGAATGATGACCAGGGTGGCGTGGCTCTGAGGAACTGTGACTATGTCACTTCCCCACTGATCCAGCAAGGTCAGCCTTGGAGATGCTGCCAGAAACCATGTAAACCAGGTTCCCTGTGGCACTGAGCACTCCTGGAGCAGTGATGGTCCCAATTAAAAAGGCCAGTGGCACTTTGGGAGCACGAATGAACTCCAACGAGGTGACTTCTACTGGTAAGAAACCCCAGCTCCCCCTGAAGAGCAAATAAGATCCACTGCCTTTGGGCTTCAATGCAGCAACGCTGTTCTATTCTACCTGGTCCAAGGGCTGTGAAAGATTGGCTGTCAGCGTGGTCCAGACTTTGAGGGTGTCCTAGAGCAACAGGAAGTTTCCCAGGGAGTGGGCGTGGAAGGACGAGGACTAGAAGCCATGGCTTGGGTTGGTGGTGAGCTGCCATCTGGTATCGCGTAGGCACAGATCTGTTCCAGAAGGTTCTGGAAGGCTTTACCCAGCCTGTGGAGAACACGCCATGCATACCTGAGCCCTGCCACAGAGACACCTTCCTGCCCATTGGAGCTCTCTCAGATACACAGGCTGCTCTCTAAGCAAGTATGGCGGGAGTTCCTGCCTTGGGGGAGGTGAGGTGACCTCCCAGTTCCCTTCCACTCCTTATATTCTATGAGTCATCAGCAGCAGAATGGCATCTGTGACAGGAACCCAGACAGGGGCAGGGGGCAGGACCAACACTTAATCAACTAGCACTTCAAAATGAAAAGAAGATGACATTTTCAGCATGACCTCACCAGGTACCAGAGGGGAGGAGGAGACCCGGCGTGTCTGAACACCAATCATCACTCAAGAACTGTCACTCCCAAAGTTGCTGGGGTCCTCTTTGGGGTGATCAGTACAACTGGCTGTGTGTGTGACTGGTGATGGATCTGACTGTCATCATATTCATGACGAGCGTGTACACTGTCAGCCTGGTACACGACTGCAGTACCACACGCTACTGCGGCACCATGGCAGGTTGTGGTGGCACACACAGCGCCCTGTCCCATTCACTTCTGGCCTCGTTCAGATTGGACTGTGACCACTTTTGAGGTGCAGGCGCAGCAAAGCACCCCCAGGACACATGGCTAGAGGCAGAAGCTGCTCCAAGGGTCCCCAGCTTCCACACCAGAGCTTTCCCCACCGGAGAGATAACCTCAGCCAGTCCCAGCCTGCCTCTTCCAGGGTTAGGGGGAGGTCAGGAGACCAGCTGTGAAACGCCAGGCCAGCGCATGCAGGCTCTGGAGCAGAGTTTGATAAGCAGTGTGTGAGTCACAGGATGCAGGAGGCTTGCAGTTAAATCCACTTTTACACAAACGTTCCTTCAGAGCCCTGAGCAGTGGTATTTGCATCCAGTGGATGGGCCGCTTGCCAAAGGATTAAGGTAGTCAACAGCTATCAGGGTGAATGCTAAAGAGCCAGCCCAATAGGCATTGGCTGGGCGGGAGAGCAGCACAGCTGAATTCTTTCACTGGACAGAGAGTGTGGCATCTTAAAGGAGCAGGGACCCAGGCTTGGAGGGGAGCAAAAGGGCCTTCCGGCCCAGCCTGAGGTCACGAAGCTGGAGTTTCATAAGAGACCTGAGAGCTTTGCCTGTACAGAGAAGGCAGAGAGCGCTGTACCCAAAGGGGCTTCTTGGAGGGCTTGCTGGAGGAGGTACCCACTGTGGGGGACGCTGTGAGTCCATCTCTGGCTGGCGGGTGGTCAACCCCAGCAGGGATCTGAAGCCACTCTGAGCCCTGTCCCAGAAGAATGACAACACAACATGCCTGTCCTAGATCCCTAAGACGGCTGGGACCAGAGCCATCAAAACCCTTTCAAGCGCTGAATGCCAACCACGGTCGGCCTGGCAAAGGCCACTGGCTCTCAGCACTGTTCTAAAGAATGCGACCTCGAATCCGCTCCTCAGCAGCCTTTTGTCCACAGCGACGCGTGCTCCAGGGAGGACAGCGTTGGTCACTCTCCCCGGCCTGTGTGTCCCACTCCCCTGGCAGACCCAGAGGAAGACCTCAGCAAGAGAGGCATTCTCGAAGTGGGCTTCAGAGCACCCTGGAGGGGCCCGAGGCAGAGAGGCTGTGTGGGGCCAGAAGGGGGGAATTGGGGAAGCTTCACTTCTGTAGCTTAGAATTCCATGTCAGATGTTTGTGTGCATTTGAAAAAAAAAATTTTTTTTTTCACTGCTTTAGAAAAGGAACAAACGGGTTTGACGATAACAATTCTAGGAAGTCCCTCGCTGCGGTTCCTCTCCCGGAGTGACCCCTGCTCTGATTTGCTAAATGTTGTCTGCTTCTGCCTCGGCCTTGGGCGCTGTGCCTCTGTCCTCGGAGAAGAGGCCCCCATCCCCCAGGCCAGCCCAGCCCCCACCAGGGCCCCTCTGCTACCCTGCCAGCCCACAAATTCCAAGCCCAAGGTGACCAGCCAGGAAGGACTTGGAAGACCTCTGCTCACCCCTCTTGTCTCTAGAGACCTAGCTCCAAGACAGCGTCACATGGTGACAGCAGCCCTAAAGCCCAGGATGCCCCAGCAGGGTCACAGTGGCCGGGGTCTTTGGCATAGGCGAGGACAGCTCACCGGCCAGAGTGTAATGCCCAGTGGAGCCAGGGCTTGTAGAAACTGGGTCCTAATCCCACAGACCCGAGGGTTCTCTCGTGGACCTGCTGCATATCGGACAAGCCGCAGTATCTCGCTGAGTGCTGCTTCCTCATCTGAGACACGATGGCTTAAAGTTTTAGTGAAATAACACATAGAAAACCCCTAATTCATTGTGAGCATATTTGCAAAACATGACCACTTCCCACTGGGGACACTGATGGGGTAGAGGGCACTGGATGCCCCAGCCCCAGCCGTGTACCTTTGGCACAGAGGCAAAAAGCAAAGGACCCACTGGCCCAACTCGCTACTCCTGGTCTCCCCCAGGACGGGGAGAATTCTGCCAGGCCACAGAATCCCTGGAGAGTCTTAGCCTTTCACCTCTTGGGAAGTCTGTGGGAGGGAGGCTCAGAGCCTGGCATCCATCATACTATGATGCTGATGACCAGAGCCACTTCCTTCACCAGCAGGGCTGGTCCAGCCTTTCTGCAGTGAGACTTCCCCGCCGCCATTGCTCAAGCCCTTCGCCACCCGCCTCACCACAGGCCACTGGTCATGTCCAGCTGTGGGTCCTCTGCGCTCAGTTGGTCAGGGCTGAGCCACAGTGAAACCAAAGCCAGCGGTCACCATGGCAACTCATCCTGCTTTGTGGTTCCTTGTTCTTTTTCTTCTGCAAAAATTCTAAGACTAAAGAGGACAGGAAGCATGTTCCTCTTGCACTGGCTCAGCGTTGGCACACAAATGACACTTACTAAATGTTTCTTGCCTGAATTAATGCATGGTCAACCCATCAAAGCTAGTGACCGCCAGCGTTTATTGAACATCTACTACATGGGGGCCCTGTAGGTACTCTGCACATGGCAAGGTCATTTGCTGCCCACACAATCTGCCGGCACGAACAAGGCCAGGAAGGAGATGCTGAGGGACAGTGACTTAAACTACACAGACAGGGAGGGACAGGACAGGATCTAACCCCCAACTGCTCTTGACCACTGAGCTTTCTAGCCTCTTACACAGGGAAGACAGACTCACGGCCCCAGGAATCGCACAGGTATAGCCACACAGGGCCTGAGTATCTAACGATCAGCAAGGTTCCCTGGTGTCTGTCGGTCCTATGGTGTCCTTCAGATTGGTTCTGGATCAGGCTAAGACCCAGAGCATCTCACAGGGCTCTGTGTTGTTGACCCAGTGGATGCATGGGGCCTCTGCACAGCATTTCTTGGAGGGGGCAGGAATGCAGTCGCTGCAGGGACAAATGAGCCTCAGCCAGGCTCTGGGTGGTGCTCTGTGGGACTGGCCACAGGCTGCTCTCCCAGGCAGGTGTGTATCGGCCCCCAGCCAAGCCACGGAGTGAATGTGAAAGGGTGTGGATTCTCCTGCCGGTGCTGGGATCAGGGCCAATGTCCAGGTTCAGTCATTCCAGATGGGAGCCGCCTGAGGGCCCAGGCCAGCCTGTGCCAACCCATGCTCCAGGTCCGGGCTGCAGACTTAGCAGGCCATGTGCCGACCCCCAGGCCAGCACAGCCACCAAGGGCAGCATGACCTTCAGTGGGCAAGCAGGCGATCCTGCCCCCTGCACTCCCAGAGCGCCCATCCACCCTTGGTGCTGTGTCCCCACATCTCAGATGACAAAGGGCAGTCTGACCTGGCTCTCTGGGCTGCTTCTCAGCTGAAGCACAGGGGGAGTGGGGAACTCAGGGCCACAAGGCTCAGCTCAGGGTGAACATGGGCCCTGTGCACTGAGAGGGGTCCCTCCTCAGCTGGCAGATCCAGGCCCCACCGCCAGCGTTATCCCGGGCTTTCAGGTTGGCAGAAGTGTGTGTGTGCGCAGTGTGTACACGCGGGGTTTCTTTTCTCAAGGAGCCGGTGCAGCCCAGCGATTCAGATTGTGGTTCCGGAGTCGGGCACACCCCAGTGTACACCCTGGCTCTTCTACTCACTTTCTATGTGACCCTCGACAAGTTGCTGGACCTCTCAGATCCTCTTTCCTCATCTCCCAGATGAGGATTCAGTGAACTAATCCTTCTAATGTTCTGAACACGCAGTGAGTGCGTGGCCAGTGTTGGTCCCCCGTCCTCTCCAGCAAATTCTGCGGGCGTCTCTAGGGCGTTTCTGTAAGACTGGTCTGTATCCCTTGTTCTAAGGGTGCTGGCAGGTTAGTGTGTAAGGAGATACTTTGGAGGGTGCCGCGGGGCTGCAGGCCTGAACAAGTCCCTTGTGTGAATGCCTGTTGTTGCAAATGACCACTGATCAGTGGCTTCTAACATGCACATTGACTGTGGGAGAGTGCATGGGTCCGAAGCCCTGGCAGTGTCTCGGTGAGGCAGTCTACCCCACTCAACCTCCTCCCAGCCTCACTTCTCCCTCCCACGCGTCTGTCCCTGGCCACATTTCATCCCCTGTGATGGCATCGGTCCCCCCACACTCCAGGACAACTTCTCCATGCTGAAGTCAGCCCATCCTCGGCTAATTCCAGCTGCAACCTTAGCTCCCCATTTCGTGCAAGGAGATGTAGTCATGGGTTCTGGGGAGTAGAGCGTGAGCCCTCCAGGGGCTTGGGTTTCTCACCTATAAAGTGACGGTGTTGGTCCTAGTAGGGACCTAGGCATGATTTCATGAGATGGGGAGCGTGCTGGCCAAGGATAGGAAAGCGTCGGTTGGGTCTATGCTGAGAGCCTGCTGGATACAAAACTGTTCCAGATCCCAGAAAGTCCCCAGGATGGGAGATGTCACTGTCCCTGCTGTAGAGCATCTGGCTATGGAGCTGTGGCTGTAGAAGGGCTTGCCCTTGGACAGGGACAGGGTTCACTGCACCCCCACCACTCGAGCAGCTCCTCCACAGGAGAGGAGGCTCTGCATCACCCCGAGGACCTGCTGCAGGGGAGCAGGAAGGGAAGGGCCCTGGGGTCTCGCCTAGGGCACTGGCTCTATCTAGCTGGGGAGATGGGCCGGCAGTGACAGTAGTGGCACACGTGGCAAGATGGTGCAGACCACGATGAGAGGTGGCCAGGAGCACAGACGGGCTTCCGGGTCATCTCAACGCTGTCACTGTTAATAAAATCCTTCCCAATGTTAAGCATCGTCCACAGAACCATCTGATTTGCTCCCCCAGAGAAACTCTGTGAGACAGCAGTTATTTCTGTTTCCCCTGTAAACATTCAAAGACTAAGGCACAGAGAAGTGAACTATGTACCTCAGGACACACAGCACACATAGCCCTGAGATCCAAACGAAGGGAAGTCTGGCTCCACTGGGACCAGGTCCAAGGCACTGAGGGAGTAGCGGGAGCCACAGGAGGCAGGGGAAGAGTAAGAGGACGGGTGAGAGAGCTCTGTTCCTCCTGGGAACACAGACTGGCCTGGGGAAAAGGAGGCCTCAGCAGTGCTGGGTGGCTGGGGTGGCGTGTGTGGGGAGACCACGCTAGTGAAAAGGAAGAGCCGGCTTTCCCTCAGATCCTCTGACGGTGAGGGGTGGGACACTTTCTGAGGAAGCCCGGCCTCGCCCGGCTCTAAGCAGAGCCCCAAAGGCTGCAGGCTGTGCTGACCCGGCCATTTCCTGTGGCCGTGTCTCACTTCCCCTGAAGTCGCCGGCTGTCCAAACTGATAGCACGACACCAGTCAGCCACAGGGTCAACTCCATGCCAGCGGACCTTGTCCTCAGAGATTCGGCTGGCCTCTAATTAATCACCTATGGGAAACTTACCTTGGCCCAACTTGCAGCTTATTAAGGCTTGTCCTTGGAGGGCGGTCTGTGAATTATGCCTAATTAGCTAAAGGTCTCCCTGGGACACTCTGGTCCCCTGGGTATTCTGAGCACGCAAGCTTGGGACTCTGAATTTCACACTGGGGTATGAGAGATGCTTGGAAGCAATATTCCAGGTAAAAGTCACCTTTCCTTTTCCAAAAAAGACAGCTGAAAGTCTCTTCTCTCTAGCAGCTCCCAGAAATGGCCCCTACCAACATGGGTGTCCCGTTTTAGCCATTCCAGCCAGGGCCTTACAGGTCAGATGTGTTTTATGGTTCCAGTGTTTGGAGTTTAGAGATGCCAAGCATGGTGTTTCACACCTGTACTCCCAGAACTTGGGAGGCTGAGGCAGGAGGATCCTTGGGAGTTAGAGGCCAGCCTGGGCTACATAATGAGTTCAAGGCCAGCCTGAGCTACATAATGAGACCCTGTCTCAAAAAACAAAAAAGCACCCAAAACCCAGCCCGTAATGATGCCCACAGCAAGGTCTAGGACAGCCCTGAACCAAACCCAGAGATGGTCTCAGCATCAGGTGGCAGAGACTGAGGGCTCCAGGCTGGCTAGGTCCCCATATATGAGGCAAAGGTAAGAGGAAGTGTGGGACTTTGAAGCCTTGGGGATTTGGAGGCCTAGAATAGGGGCTTCTGCCTCACTGTGACAGCCAGAGAAGCCTCTGAGGAAAGAGCAGATTTTGCTTCTAGATCTAACATGAGATGGTGTTGGCTAGTTCAGACACTGTTGTGATTTACGGAGCAGAAGGGCTGCCCAGGCGATCTGAGAACCTCTGTTCCTCTCTGGTCGCCTCCAGCATCTGCGGCTCCTGAGCCACCCTTGAGGCGGGGAGTGTGTTCTTGCACTTTTGACCTTCCTCACACCAGCACAGGGAGGCCAGTTGGAGACAGAGGAGCCCAGAGATGCCAGGTGACTCATCCAAAAGTCACACAGCAAATCAACTCCAGAGCAGACTCCTTGAGGGCCCAGCCAGGCTGCTTTTCATTGGCAGGCGCGGGCCAGGTTGGGGGAGAGTCCAGGGAGCAAACTGCTGGAGGGGGCCTCTGGGAGTCTGTGGGGCACTTTGGGGACTGTTCACCCCACCCCAAAGCGGAGCCAAGGCAGCGCTTCCCGCTAGCCTTGCAGAGGGTCACGGCTGACCGGAGAGGCCCAGCCCTCGGGTTTGGAGGCCCCTTGGGAAGGCAAGGCCGGGTCCCCCACGGGGAGGCTGACCGCAGATGGGTGGAAGCCGCCAGCGGAGGGATGCTCAGGAGGAGGGAGGCTTCCAGCTGGGCTGGTGCCGGCAGCGTGGAGGAGGGTGGCGGACGGTTCACCGGGCGGCCAGGAGACTGGCTGCCTGTTGCAACGTCTGGTGGCGCTTGAAGCATCCTGTCGGGCGGAGGAGCGTGTGTGGCTGCAGGCCTCTCGGCCCAAGGCTACTGGCACCTCTCGTCCTGTTGGCAGCTCCGGGTTCAGCCGCAGGTCAGCGGCGCCCATGACGTCACGGGTTTGTTTACCTCGGGTCTGGTCTCCAAGGGAGAGCCGGACTCACGGCTGGCGGGAAGAGGACCCCTGTCCCACCTCCAGCCGCTGCTCGGCTGAGCCTTGCCTCTCCCTACGGTGCCCAGGATCCCAGTGGGACCCGAACCATGCCCCCTTCTGCACCCAGGACCCCAGCCCCAACTTCTACATCCATAACGCGGCCAGCCCATCTACCCCTCTCCATTCCTCAAATGGGACGGTAGCCCAAGCCCCACCCAGCACTGGCCACGCCCTGCCCCTCTAAGGGACCCCTCCCCTCTTCTCCAGAGGCTTCCTGGAGCCTCCTGCCAAGCGGCTCCCTGCCACCCCCTCGTCATGTGAGCCCGTTGGCCTGCGCTCCTGCACCCCAGCCAGAAGGCTGCAGCGCCTTGGCTGTCAGGGGCCAGGTGGCCGCCACGACGTTGTTACTGGAAACTGTGCTCCCTAGCTCGGTGGGCAGCAGGCTTGTGTGCAGCCGCCCCCGCCACCCCGTCCCTGTCAGAAGCCCTGGGTACATCGGGAGGAGGCACTCACCACCCCCACCTTTACAGCCAGGCCTGGAAGCTGAAGGAAGGGACCTGCCTGGCCACTGTGCACCTTCCTCTTCCTGGATCCCTGGGACCTGGGACCTGGCCAAGCCCACCTCCCCAGGAGAGGGAGGCCCCACTGCTCAAGGACCTTGCATCTTCTCAGGCAGCTGGGCTGCATGCTCTTGAATCCCCCTCCTTTTTGGTCCCGTCCACCCTATGCCTAGCCCCAGACCCAGACCCCAGCTCCTAATGACCCCTCCACTGCCCCAGTTCCCTCCGGCCCCCGAGGCCACGACCTGTCCCAGAAGCCCAAGCAGTGTCAGTTGCGTTTCTGCTGTCAACCTTCCTATCTCAGTCTCGGAGTCCCAAGCAAAGTCCCCTCGTGGTGGGAGTGTCCCCACAGCTCTTCGGTATCAGCTTCCTCTCCCCCACAACAAACTCGTTCCCACCCAGGGCCTTTGCCCTCCTGCTCTCTGCCCTGCCCCAGATATCAGCCCAACTCCGTCCTTCCCTTCTCTCTGGTCTCTGCCAGAGGCCCTACCTCCCCTGAATACCACCCATCTGCACCATCTTCACCACACCCTGCCATCCACGGTCCGCCACCTCAGGTTATTATGTGGTCGTGTGTTCATGTGTCTCTGATCCTCTGTCTTCTGCCCACATGGAAGCAAATGCGGAACAATGGGATCATTTGTTCCCTGCTGTGTTCCAGGGACAGTTAGCACTCAGCAAATACTCCAGGAAGGAAAGAAGGGAAAGAGGAAGAAAGGAGGGTTGGAGAAAGGAAGGGAGGGAGAGAAAGAGGGAGGGAGGGAGAAATAAGAAAGAAGTCAAGGGTATTAAAAGAACTTGGCTTTGGTGTTGCTTTGGAGGGCTGCGAGCAGGAGTTACTTACACTGAGTTAGAATCCACTTTGCAAGAAGCTCGTACTGAAACTGCACTGCGCCTGAGAGCAGTCTGTCAGTGCTGCCTCTGCCCTCCCTGCCTGTCCCTACCAGCCATGCCAGAGTCACCTGGCTTCTCCACCAGGGGGACAGCTGAAGGATCTAGAGCCCAGGTTGTGACCGTGGCCTGACTCCTCCAGCCCCCTGCTCCTTCCTGTGCACACCAGGTAGGCTGCTGATGGGGGGGTGCTTAGGGTTCAGGCTGAAGAGAGGGGGACCTGTGACTGTTTCCCAGGAGGGTTCCCCCAGTGGACCCAAAACCGGCCTGGCTCGTGAGAACCACAGCAGGGACACAGTGGGGACTCACCCAGGAGTCCCGTCCGGTTCCAAGCTCTTGCTGACCACTGGCAAGTGGCAGTTGCAGAGCTAGAAGGGACAGCTCTTTGTCCTGGCGACGTGAGGGGCGAGTCTCAGTGGGGAGCCAGATCAAGGGTGAGACAGACAGGTGTTCTGCCAGAGGGCTTCTAGGGCAAAGCCTCAAGGACGGAGCCTCTGGGGAGGAGGACAGAGGCCTGCAGCGGGAGTGGAGCCCACAGAGAGGCACAGAGGACTGAGATGGGGACGGATGAGAACGGAGAGGGGAAGGGATAGAGCAGGGAGACCCGCTGGGCCAGGGCAGTGGCCCTGCTGGCGGGGAATGGTGGGGCCCAGCGTGGGACAGAGAAGTCACCTTCTGGGTTTCGGGGGTTGGAATTACATGAGTGATCTGACCTCAGGAACTTAAAGTTAGTTATATCTGCAAAGACCTTATAGCGGACTTAACAATACAAACCTTAAAGCTCAGGAGAGCTTAGAGTGCAGAGTTTCAAGTCCTAAAAGAAAATAACTTCCACAGTAAACAGGAAAAATGGAAACAAAGCTTATGTATATGGAGCGGGTACTGAAGGGAGGGCAGGGGAATGGAAAAAAATAAGAATCAAGATATATCATGTACCACTTCTCAGTGATGAATGTGATCATAATGTATACTTAAGATGTACCAATAAACTCAATTTTTAAAAAAAGAAAACAACTTCCAAACCTTACTAATATATTCTGCAAAAACTATCAAAGCTAAAGGAGAAATAAAGTCTTTCTATGACAAAGAGCACCTAAAAAAATTCATAGTCCCTGAACTAGCATTCTAAAAACATTCTCAAGGATGTCGTAGAAAAAGGCAATGAAACCAACAATTCCAGAAGTCTAAATGAATGTACCATGGTGGAATGTTATGGTTTGTGTCTAGATGTCCCCCAAAAGCTTCATGCAGTCATAGGTGGAGCTTTGTGGAGGTAGCTAGATCTAGAGCGTGTGGTATGATGCTAGGATTGTGGGTGCTGCTGGATGTGTGTGCTACTCCCTGTTAAAGTGGTAGCCTGGATAAAAAAGAAGGGACAGGAGCGGGGCGGGTGCTGTCCTTGTCACATGCTGCTACGCAACTTCACTGCTTGCTACCTTGTGCTTTTCGGCCCTCTGCCCACCATGAAATGTTACCTGCTGCTCTGCCTTGGGGTTAGCCAGTTATGGACTGTAACCTCTACAAAAGACCTTTTCTCCAAATAAGGTCACAGTCACAGGTTCCGGAGGATGTAGTTTCTTGAGGAATATACATCGTGCCCCACACAAGCTCCTGGCCAGTTGTGAGAACTAATTCTAAAGTTCTCAGAGCCCAGCCCAGCCCAGAGAGCCGTACAAGGTCAGCTGTGCTGACCCTCCCCGCCCACTTGGGGACCAAGTGTATCTACTCACCCAGCTGTCAGCCATGCCACTGCGCTGAGCTGTACCAGGTCAGGCTGGCACCCTCCCCTCTTTCCCTGTGAGGCAGCACCTCGCTACCCAGTCCCACGCATATTCGTGTGCTCAGGGGTCCCTGGGCCATGAGTGGGGACATTGTTTCACGGGGTCCCTTTGCTCCTGTAAGAGTTAGTGTCTGAGGACACAGCCTCAAGAATCAAGCAGCATAGGTGTCCAGTCTCAAGAGCTTGCAGGTGCCTTTGCCTGAGTTTCCTCGTGCAGAAATGGGTGTGTGCCTCCTAGGGTGGTCAGAGGACCTGAGGACAGCCACCAGCACCAAGTGCCAAGTGTGTGCACAGCTCATAGTCACCCCTGTGGTGCCCAAGGGGACAGTTCCAGGTGCACATTGTCCAGAGGAGGTCTCTGTGTACAGGGATGTGCAGGGGCCTCACTGCCAGCTGGTGTGATTGAGGAGCTTCCGCAGAATCCTTTCCCGTAGCTCAGCACCCAATCACCAAGACATCCTCTGCAGGTTGGTCCAGGGCCTGAGCCAGGACAGATCTGTCTGTCCCAGACAGAGAGGCTTAGTGGGATTTGTCACCTCTGCCCTCCTGGAGTCTGCAGTTGTTTAGCTACAGGAGAAATGATCAAAATCTGCAGTGAGTAGTAAATTTTTAAAAGTTCATTACAGTAAAAGATATTGCCTCCTTCAAAATATTCCCCTCTGCAGCCAGACATGATGATGCACAGCTATAGTCTTAGCACTCAGGTGGATGAGGCAGGAGGATGATCACAAGTTCAAGGCCAGCCCAGGCTACATCATGAGTTCAAGACCTGCCTGAAATGCATAGTGAGACATTGTCTCAAAAAAAAAAAAACTAAATAAATGAATAAATAAAATTGAAAATTGTTAAGGCCTAAAATATTTCTTCTCTCTTACTTTGTGAAGCAGTTAAGGAAGGCTTCTTTCATGAGTAACTTTATAAGCAAGATATGATTAAAAATACAGTGCATACTGCTGTGTTTCATCCAGTGGAAAGACAGACTCGTAGAAAGATAACTATAGGTACTGTCCTCCATCTATTTCATGGATCTGGCACTGGACCACTTCCAGCTTTTCCCCAAATCAAAATGACAGTGAAAGGTAAACATTCTGAATTAGGGCAACAGTGACAGTACAACAGGAAGACAGAAGGAAGGCTCCAGAAGTGCTTAAGAAAGCGCCCAGAGTGGGGCTGGGGGTTTAGCTCAATGGTTCCAATGCCTGCCTTGCAAGCACAGGTCCCAGGTTGATCCCTAGTAACCACAAGTAACAATGCTGGGCATGGTGACTCACACCCACCAGCAGTCAGTACCACCTACCACCAAGCTGGGCGTGGTAGCCCACACCTATAATCCTAGCACACAGGAGACAGAGGCAGGAGGATTGCTTTGGGTTTGAGGCTCGCTTGGGCTACATAGTGAGCTCAGGGTCAGCCTGAACTACAAAGTAAAACCCTATAAAATAAATAAATAAAAATAGCCAGAAGGGTGAGATGAGGGTGTTGGAAGCAAGGGGGAGCCTTTGAGGGAGATTAATAGCGCTGTGTTTATTACTGTAATCATTTAAATATTCACCATAGTTTTTGATCACATACTGGAGCATGTATACACACTATGTAGAGTATACTAATATATTATTATCGTGATGACAGACCCAGCTCCAGCCTCTGTTTGTAGAAGATCTTCCTGCCTTGCTGGGCTGGAGTGTCTGGGGGGATGCTTGCCGGGGTGCTACTGGTCACGTCTGCCCTCCCCCACCCAGCCTGGTGCAAACTAGAGTGTGGAGACTCCATTCGAAAGGGGCTCCTGGGAGAAAAGGTAGAAAGGATTAGGAAGCCTGGGAAGGGGGTGTCTCTTCGGCACGCAGTCAGAAGGACTGCAAGGCTTTGGCTGGGCCTGTGGACCAGACCAGCACTGCCAGTCGGGGAGAGTTAGGGAAGCAGACTAGGTCCACCCCAGGGCCCAGGGCAAAAGCCTCCTCACAGTGCTGGGAGGGACACACAGGACTCAGGTTGGGGTTGTGCATTGCTCCAGACTTCTGTGGTCATTTCATTAGTAGTGTTATTTTCTTTTTTTTTTTTTTAATTTTTAATCTCTATTGGTACATTAAATATACATATCATGATCGTACTCCATAATGGGGATTTGTACCAGCATAAGACACAACTTAATTCTCATTTTTTCCCATAGCCCTACCCACCCTACCACCCCTCCCATATACATGAAATTTGTTTCCCATTTTCTAGCCAGTCTGTATGATTGTTATAAAAGGCTCGCTAATGAGAATGATGGGGACAGGAAGGAGCGGCGGGCCTGGCATCGTGGCCACCAACCCCTACCTGTCAGCAGCCCACAGGCTCTTCTGTAGAATCCCAGGGGCCCCCCAGACCCAGTTTGAAAACCTGTTTTTCCCCAGACATCTGGCCTGGGGTGACCTGTGGCCTGCCCTACACAGGACAGCTTGGAAGGCTGGTCTTTACCTGCCCGGGGTTTGAATAAAGGAAGTCTTCCAAGTCTGGCGGAAAAACAGGACAACAAGATCACTATGAGTCTGTGGCCCTGCCCTGGTGAAAGTTGTGTCCAGGGGAGGCCAGACAGAGAGCCCCTCAGGGACTGGACAACTGTCACACCAGTGCCTCCACTATGAGGCAGAAGCATCGTCTCTGAGCAGGGCAGTCTATTTTTGTTGCTGTATAAATGACAGTAGCAACAACTGGCATTCATCATAGCCTTTCTTACCTGTCCAACCCCTTCCAGGTGGGGGCTACAACCCCTGCACACTGAGGCCAGGTGGGCTTTCTGAGCTCACTGGACTCCTATGTAATGGCTGGAAGAACAGAAGCCCGGCACGCTGGCTCTGGAACCCGGCCCGGGTTCTGAGCCACTCTGCTCCAGATGGCTTCTGTCACAAAGCAAGAATGGGAAGGAGAAGGAATGCTGGGTCTCACTCTGAGTCCAGGTCAGCCTCAGACTCACACCAGTCCTCCTGCCTCCGCCTCCCAAGTGCCGGGACTACAGCCGTACACGACCATGTCCAGCAAAGGAAATTCAAATATGAACCTAGATACAAACATTTCAACAGCCTCTGAGAGTGCATGCGAGCGTGTCCACACTTCCCACGTCGCCGGCCCCCCACCAGGTACACGTGGCAGGCTCTTTCTGTGTCGTACACCCAGTGCTGTGTGCTTGCTTGTTCTCATCTGGTCACCAGGATGGCTTTTTGTTGGATTCTCCTGCTTGCGGCCCGGGAGAGAAGCTGGGTGCACTCCACACCCACACCACTCAGCTCGCCCGCTGCAGGCTCTCTGGCGAGTGCTTTCATCCCTCCCGCAAAGCCAATAGCACATTCCAGCTCCAAACACAGGACCCTGGGGACAGGAGCTGGCCTGCCAAAGACCTGCCCAGGGACTTGGATCTTTCCGGGGCTGCCAATTATAAACAGATGCTCCTCCTGGGAGCCGCCCGGGACCACCCGGCTTCCGTCCCGCGTGGGACAGCGCTCCACAGCTGAGCTCGGGGAACTGAAGCCAAGGCCAGGCTGTGCAGAAAGGGGCACCTGCGCCCTCCAGCCACCAGTGCCATGTGCCAGGGATCTGCACTGAGCTCTTGTTACGCTCAGTGGAGCTGGAGGCTGAAGGTGAGCCAAGTGTGCCTTCCCACAGGGGCTCACAAACCACCGAGAGCCAAGACCAGCACGTCACATCTGTGCACTGGTGGAGGCGCAGACATGGGCTGCCTGAGTCATGCTGCGCTCTGGTCACACTGCTATGCTGTGAGGAGCTCACAGACCCTGCGCAGGTCTCTTATAATACTTAGCCACCCTGAGGTTCAAAGCATCAAAGGAGGAAGCATCTGGATGTTCAGCAGAGTGCCTGGCCCGTGACAAGGGCTCAGTACATGTTGGCCACTGCCCAGTGTTGGAGGGAGGACTGAAGGGGCAGCCAGAGAGGTTTTAGAACTCAGGGGCCATTCAGGAAGGGTTCTGCAGAATGAAGAGGAGCCCATGAAAAGCTTTGACATTGAAAGCAGAGAAAAACAACAAAGAGAAATATGGATAAGACCTCATGAAGGATGGGAGCCCTGAAAAGGCACTTTTCAGCTTCAAGGACTGAGGGACAAGCGGGCGTTGGCCGTGCAGTGCTGAGTGACCTGTGTGTAAATAACCTGCTTGAGGAAGGCTCTCTAGGGAAGCTTTTATTCTGCCTTTAAGATCATATTGCTTTGAGGGTTTTTTTGGTATCAGGGATCAAACTCAGGAACTCATGTTTTCCAGGCAGATGTGTGCACCGCTCAGCTACATCCTCGGCTTTGAGACTGTAAACAGCCTCTTTTTTAGAGACTTTCCTGCACGTACACATGGACATGAAGAAGCAAATAGCAGTCAGCTATGACCATGCCCTAGACACCTGTGTCGACGCTGCCTGCTCTGCTCTGGAAAGCCCCTCACTCATCAAGCACTGTTGCAGGTCAGCCAGCACAGGCTGTTCCTCAGGTCTACAGACAAGGGTGTGGCTGTCCCGGCTTCTCCCTATGGGAGACACCAGCAGACACCAGGTGCCCCGGGGGTTGGGGTGTGCCAGCTGCTACATGATTGGCCCCCGCAGGACCCTGGGGAGACCATCCAGGAGTTTTCTCCAGCCAGAGGAGCACATGGCGGTGCTGTCACCAGCTGCCTATGTGTGAAGCCAGACAAAATTGCTGTTCAGTTCCCAGCCCCGTCACTCAGTGACTATGTGACCAGGAGCCGGATGCGTTGTGTCTCTGAGCTCAGTTTCCTGCCTGTGACCAGGCACACGATGGCTGCCTGTGTGCTCTCCAGTTGGAATGAGGTTCCCTGGTTCCTGCTCCACCCCACCTACCCTTTCAGGACTGGTGGTTCTCTTGTTCCATCTCCATTTCCTCCCCCTGGAATGGACTCCTAAGGCAGGAACCATGCCCCTTGGTCTCCACTGGCCCAAGCAGTGGTCACAGAGCCTGTGCCACAATGGGCTCTTCGAGCGGTCCTGGCAGGAGGATGGACTGGGTTGCTGTGGTTGTTGTGTTTGTGGCAGTGATGTTTTGTTTCATTTTTGTGAGACAGGGTCTCGTTATGTAGTTCAGGCTTTCCTTAAATTGTGTAGCCCAAGTTGGCCTGGGCCTCTCAGTGATCCTCCTGCCTCAGCCTCTGGGGGCTGGGATCACTGGCATGTGCCACCACACCCAGCTTTGCTGTGGGCATGGAAAACACATGAAGGGCCTCTGGGTGGGAATGAATGCTGGGTGCTAGACACGTGGGCTTGGGAACAGAGGCCTCGAAGCCCGGATTCTCCTGCCGTACCTGGGGCTCCAGGCTGTGTCTGCAGAAGGAGAGGCTCTGGATTCAAACCCTGCCACCCTTGCCACTCCCTGGCTCTGAAAAGCAGATAATGCCAGTCCTTACCTGGAAGGCTGTGCAGACCTCAGCTGCTGGGGCAGCTCTGGGCTAGGGGACAAGCGGGGTCCTAGACAGCAGTCCCATCCAGACCCAGCACCCCAGCCACTGAGGCTACTGTCCCCAGGCTAAGGGGGGACAGGCGCTCACCACTTGCCTCTGAAGGGAAGGAAGCCTAGGAGTGTCGGGCCACCAGAGCTTCTATTTCAGGACCCCATTTGAAGAGTAATCTCAGGCTCGGACCCCTCCCCACCCCGCTCCTCTGCTCCTCCCTGTGCTAGGAGTAAACTACGAGTCAAGTTGGCCCTACCCAGAGTTCCATGCCGTGTCCTTCAGACCCGCCTTCCCTGCCCAGCCCCACCCTGTCTGGCATTGGGCGGGGCTCCATCCTGTCACCTGTCCACCAGAGCCAGCTGGGCGGGCCTGCTGATGTACCTGCCAGTTTCCTGGTCAGTGACTCAGATCCCCCGGGTGTCCCAGCAGAGGACTCGAGGAAGAGCTGGCGGCTAGAGCAGCCCCAGCAGGGCGGGGCCCCTGTTCACTCTTCAACAACCCCAGCCCTGGGGACCTGGGGACAGGCCCCGGCCGCCACCACCATGGGCGGTGAACAGCATACCTGTCCGTGCTATGAAGCAGCTGCAGGCCCCAAAGTGAAAGGCACCACTGGGGCCAGTGCTCAGGAACCCCCAGGCATCACCTGACCTCCCAATGGAACCCCAGCTCTTCCCTGCTGTTGACTTGCCTGGAAATTCTTGAAACCCCAGAGGCCTTTGTGCCTTAGCCAGACCCTGGGGAGCTGTGTGAGCCCCATGGCCGCTACCCATGACAGCCAGAGGCAACCAGAAAAGAAGAAAGAAAGGGTCCCTGCTCTTCAGGCCGACATGCTCGGGATGGATGGATGGATGGATGGTGGTGTGGGTAGAAGGGAAAGAGGAGTGGTGGGTAAGCAGAGGGATGGGTGAGTGGTGGGTGGGTGACAGGTGGGGGGGTGGCCGGAAGCCTGAACAACTGGCTACAGAGGTGGGTCTGGAGAAGGACAGAAGCCGCACCGACTTCCCCTGCAGAGCAGGTGTGTGTCTCTCCTCCCTGCGCTGAGCCTCCATTCTGTCCTAGAGGAGCATGTTCTACCTCAGGTTCAGTAGACAAGGAAGTGTCCCTTGCAGCCCTCCGATCGCAGCCCGTTTGCCCTTGATGGACTGGATGGTCATGGCGACGGGTGTCGGGACTGTCCCTTGCAAAAGCTTCCTGTTCTCCAAGACCCCAGCTAAAGTAAATAAGATGGTTGAATTGGGGTGGGGCTTTCAAAATTGGCTTTCCCGGAGATATTTTGTTTTTTTAGCAGTGGAGAGAACATTTTTATTTTCTTTTTAAATTTTTTTACAAGTTTTTAATACTCTAATTTTTTAAAAAATCAAATCTTTTGGAAACCATCAGAACACTCCCTCACCCCACCCCTCCTCCGCTAAACCTGTCTTGCAGTCTTTCTGCATAAAGGAAAGTTCTCAGGTTTCAAGGTACAGGGTTGGTGAACTGTGACCATTAGCATTAGCAACTCTTGTCTAGAGGATTTCTCGCTCTACCCTGCGACAAAGACAAATATATAAATCACCTGCACGCTACTCCGATCCAACTGCAGCGCATAAGCCCCAAGAAAGCATGTCTGTCTTCCCAAAGCAGCCCGTGTTCACCTGAGCTGTCTTTGTAGTAAGCAAACATTACAGAGTTGGGCATGCCATTTATTAGCTTCACACATTAGGGCTTTCATAACAGGGTGTTTTAATGGAGGAATTTCACTGATTTTGTTTTACTTTTGTTTGGAGGGGTTTTTGAGACAAAAATCTCACTAGGTAGCGCAGACAGACTTCAGACTTGCTAAAGCCCAGGCTGGCCTCAAACTCATTGGACAGATCTCTAATAGTTTTCCAGCTCTTGGCTTCCCTGATTCTGAGCAGTGGGGTCCTGTGCTGACTCTTAGGGCTGCTGTTGCCCCAGCCATCCCAGCTTGAGCTCTTGTGTAGGGGATTCATCCTCCTTATGTACCCACTTATTGGTCCTGCCAGGGTGACGTCTTGGCACATACAGCCCACAGTTACTATAGGCACCTGGCTACCCACCCTCCCCACCCTGTAGTGAAGGCATCTTGCTACCCACCCTACCCACCGTGCAGTGAGGTGACAGTTCATGCAGCCTCCGGTCCAAGCTGCCCCCTGACCTAATCGCTGATGTGAATAGTCCCAGCTCTAGACCTAATTAGTGGTGAGACCATCTGAGTTCTAAAGGAGAGACTTCTGGAATATTGTACAGAAAGAGGTCACCCACAAACTGGATTTGGGCTGGCAGGAAGCATCTGGCTAGAAGGAATATCTGAGAAAGTCTTGTAAATGGCGCATCAATTGATCAAAATAGGCTCCACAATTAATGGTTCACCTAAGAGTGGGATGTTTTCCTCTAAAAACAAAATATACTGCTAATTAGATTTGTGTACTTTATTCTTGGGCAGAAGCAGAGAGGCCAATAATTTAAAAACAAGCATCTTGGCGACCTTTCCTGTCATTTGGACAAAATACCTGACACCCACAACTTGAAGGAGGGGAGGTTAACTTGGGCTCACAGCTTCAAGCCACATTCCAAAGCAGAAATCCAATAGATGGCAGAGGGTCACAGTGGAGACAGCTGCTCACCTCAAGATGACCAGGAAGCAGGGAGAGAAGGGAGAGCAGGGAGGGAGGTGCACCAGGTCAGCCCCATGACCACGCCCTTCTAGCACACACAGCTCCTAAACTCATCCCTTTGCACACTTGAGAACTTTGATCTAAACCTTAACAAGAAGCTATTGGATTTCATGACTACCTTATCTGTCCCCTTCTCTCCTTCTAGATTGTTCTCTGGGGCCGGACTGAAAAATGCCTGAAGGAGACGACCGAGGAGATTCGGCAGATGGGCACTGAATGTCACTACTTCATCTGCGATGTGGGCAACCGGGAGGAGGTATACCAGATGGCCAAAGCTGTCCGGGAGAAGGTCAGTGCCTTGGGAGGGTCTTTTCTCACCACAGAGTAATGCCAGGCAAAGAAGACTTGCTCATGTAGCCAGGGAGACAGCATCACTTGTGGCAGAATGGCACTGTCCAGGACAACTTGGGGACGCTCCTGTGAAGCTGGTCCAAGTTACATGAGTAGGGACTGGGCTGATTGTACCATGAGAGTTGGTGACTTCTGTCCCCTTGGAAGTGGATGCCCTGTGGGTCTAAACTGAAAGACAAATGTCCCATTGCCATTTAAGAGAAGCCTCCTGATTCCAGGCATCTACCTTACTATGTTGGTGAATCCCAAAAGAGGAAAAGCTACCCCTCTAAAGTACCTGGCACATGGTGATATTAACTATTTTTATATACCTATAACCTCATTTATTGTAGATGTGCTATGTCCTAAGTATAGTATGTGCCATATATTATTTCTAATCCTCAGAACACAGCCGGTTTGGCACCACTACTATCTTATAAAAAAGGCTGATGCTGAGGCATGTGACAGAGCTTCCCAAGACTACATGGCTGGGGGAGGTGGGTTCTGGTCCATGCCCCTGCGGGGCCAAGCCACCAAGCCTGGCCGTTCTCAGGGCCCTGACTCCCTCCTGCCCACAGGTAGGTGACATCACCATCCTAGTAAACAATGCTGCCGTGGTCCACGGAAAGAGCTTGATGGACAGTGATGATGACGCCCTCCTCAAGTCCCAGCACATCAACACCCTAGGCCAGTTCTGGGTAAGGAGTGTGCTGACCCCAAGCCAGTTCTGGGGATGAGGCAAGATGGGAACGTAGAGTGAGGCTGAGGCCCATAGGGATATCCACGGACAAAGTAGCCACACGAGAGGAAGCAGCCATGGCTTTCTGATCTGTGAGCTCAATGTCCACAGCCAGGTGAAGCAGGTGGCCCTGCTTCAGGAAAGCAGAGTCACTAGAAGAGAATCTGTGTCAGAAACAGGCTACTGTCCCCAAGACGGGATGGAGGGGTGGGTGCATGTTGCATCTGCTCCTCACTGACCCCCTGTCTACCCTCAGACCACCAAGGCCTTCTTGCCTCGTATGCTGGAGCTGCAGAATGGCCACATCGTGTGCCTGAACTCCGTGCTGGCACTGTCTGCCATCCCTGGAGCCATTGACTACTGCACGTCCAAAGCATCAGCCTTCGCCTTCATGGAGAGCCTGACTCTGGGACTGCTGGACTGCCCAGGCGTCAGTGCCACCACTGTGCTGCCCTTCCACACCAGCACAGAGATGTTCCAGGGCATGAGGGTCAGGTCAGTGCTGGGGGCCAGCCTGAGCCAGTGTAGCCAGAGGGACAACAGAGAAGCTACACCATGATATACTCAGAAGCCATGGCCTTGCACTGTGATGTTTAGGTCTCCATCTGCAAGGCAATAGGACACTACAGTTGCTCAGGGTCTGCCTCTCAGTTCAGGGAGCTCCTACAAAGCACTGGTGCAGAGTACGTGCCATGGAGTACTAACCAACCATAGAAAGGAACACAGAGCATTGATACATGAGCACCACTGTCAAGCTCACAAACATGATGCTGAGTGAAAAAAACCAAAAGAGCACATCCTACGTGATTCCCCTTGTGTGAAGTTCTGGAACAGGCAAAAGTAGGCGATAGTGCTAGAAATCAGATCAGTGGCTGCCGCTGGCACGGCTGAGGACAAAGCCTGGAAAGGAAGCAGAACGAACAAACCCCTTTGGCAGCTGGGTGGTGATTAAACAGGTAAAAGTTTTTTAAAAATACTGCAATAACATAGCAATATTATTATTATAGAGCAGGAGTGTAGTTCAATGCTAGAGCACTTGCCTAGCAGGCAGGTGGTCCAGTGTTCAATCCCCAGGACTAGAAAAAAAAAAGTAAAAGTTAACCAAGTTGTGTGCTCAAGAGGTGTGCCATTAGTGTATACAAATATAGCTCGATGCAAAGAAACAGTGGGCCAAGCCCTTTCTCCCCGAACAGTCCCAACAGAAGGAGTTGGACCAGTGGTTTGGAATTCCACCTGAGGAGCACAGCGCCTGGGTGTTGGCTCCCCCATAGCTGTGAGGCACTGAATAGCCTTGGGTCTGATAAGTCACCACTCTAGACTTCATTGCCAATCTGTAAAATGGGCTGATGACTGACATCACAGGTGGTGAGTGTCCAGTAGCTTCATTGCAGAGCATTTGATGTATGTGCTGTGCATTACATGCCTACTGAATCGCACTCTCATGATGCTCACAGGGGCATAAAGGTTTAGGTCAATAGAGAACAGGCTTTCTCCAAAAACTATTTTCCCCCATGTTTTTTGCTATGTAGCACGTGATGACCTTTGCTATGTAGCACGTGATGACCTGCCTTCTGAATTAGATGCTTCTCATGGAATAGACATCATGAGAATGAGAAAGGATGGCTTAGCCTAGTTCAGGGCACATAGGAACCAGTTAGCATGCCTTGGTTGTTATTAACAGGGAAAGCATGGTTTGGGTGGTCAGCAGTCAAAAATACCTCGTTTTGCATCATTTCCCAGCTATTCTGTAGTTGTGAAGCTTTGGGCTTGTTTTATGACATCTCCTTTGTAAAACTGCAGAAATATTTACCTCCTAGGATTACTGGGAAAACTGGAAAGAATACAGGTGATACAGCATCAGGTGCAAAGCTCAGGATGTAGTAGACGCTCAATAAAAATCTGCTGCCTTTATTTTACTAAGAAGAAACATCTCCATATAACAGAAACATGTTAGCATAAATGCTATTAATGTTCCTTGATAGGTTTTTTTTTTCCTCTTTAAGAACCTGGTTTGGTTTCTCTTCATGTGAGTATATGAGAGGCCTCAATAAATGCAAGTCGGCAATGGTGATCTGCAGTTTTAATTAGGTGCCCAAGGCACAGAAGGGACAGAACATTCATAGCCATTTCAGTTGTAAGTCTGTTTCACCTTCTAGCATCTTCCTTCTACACCAGGTTAAAGGGGAAAGCCAAGATTTCCTTAAGTCATTTTCCTTAGTGGTTCAGAGTGTGAACCTACATGGCCTAGAGTCAAATCCCAGCTCTGTGTGACCTCAGGCAAATTCCTTGAGTTTTCTCTGCCCTAGTGTCCTCGTCTGTGTGATGAGGAGCCCAACCATAACTGTATTCCTTGATTCGAGGGTTGAATGAGCTTCTGAGTGGTAATCGACTAGCAATGCCTGCCAAGTGTGCACATTAGGTAAACTTAGTGATGTACAGGTGAGTCTTGGGGCACTGGATGAAAGAGTGGTATAAGGAAGTCCTGTGCTTAGCTGGCACCTACTGCAAGAAAAGAAAAAGGGAAAAAAGGATGAAAAGGAGTGGGTGGGGAAGGAAAGAGACTGAGAAGAAGAGAAAAAGGAGAGAAGAGAAAGAAGGAGAAGAATAGAAGTAAGAGAGGGAAAGAGGAAAGGTTGGTTTTCTACAGCAACTAAACTTAGCAGCTTCCCAGGGTTGAAGGTGAGGAACAAATTCGGGACAAAACTGATGGGTCTTCCAGAAAGTTTCAGTCCATTGTTGTCTTGTTCCAAGCAAGGGTGGCACAGCAGAGAGGCAGGCAGAGGAGAAACAGTCCATGGCATGGTCGGCAGGAGGCAGCAAAAAAACGGCAGCAAGCCTTCCTTTCCCTTGTATTCTGTCCAGTCTACAAGCTGATTGGTACAAGGCCCCAGGTGGGCCTTCCCGTTATCCACTCCCAGAGTATAAGTCACTGATTATTGATTTATTCTATATTCCAGCTTCATTCCCACATACTTATGCCCTCACAGCAAGCCCAAGAGAGCTCTTATCTGCATTTTACCAGCCAGAGAACCAAGGCTGAGAAACTAGTTACAGCTAGAAGCTGGCTAGCTGAGCACACTTTTTCCAGGAACCTCCGTGGGCATCCAGAGCTTTGCCAGGGCCCTAGACAACTGCCCCACCCACCACAGAGAGACAGGAGACATCCCGCCAGCAGGCAGGCCTGAGGCTGCTTCAAGGTTCTTTTGAGGGGGTCTCACCAGGAAAATACTAAGGGGGGTCTACCCAAGCCCATGGAGCTTGGAGGGGTGTCCAGACCAGGCTCCATGTCACTGGCCCCACAATCAGTTCCCATTCATCACACACATTCACATGCGCTGAACTCCGTGGGACCCGGAGGCTGCCCTGTGGGACTGCCGACCTCTTAGAGGCACTGTCATGGCATGAAAAGGAAACCAGGGCAGGGGTGAGACCGGAGCCCAAGAGCGGCTCAGGAGTGACATCAGACCCAGTGACTCAGCGCCCTTAATCTTCCTGGTGCCAGGGCAGATCACACAGCCTTTGTGCGGCTGAGGTCAGAGCCAGCAGCACTGGCCTTGCGCTTACAGGCTCAGCAGGGTGGCAGGAGCAGGGCACAAAGGCACTAGGGCAACGGCCTGGCCCTCCTGCAGACCCAGGTCGCCCACTCATCACCTGAACCTCCATCTCCTTATCATCAGTCGGAGAGGATGATTCATTCACAGGCCTGGCACTTCAGAAAGTATATCATTGCTGGGCCTGGGGAGAGAGGTATCTACACAGCATGGGGAGCCCCGGATGTTCCTTGTGCGATCGTCCACACATTCAGAAACTCATAGAAAACACTGGGCACATGAATGAATAAGGGAACTGATCAGTGCGGGAGGGACCAGGAGTCCGGACAAGACACACAGGACACTTTGGGAGATCAACAAATACATCAGCATCCACTCTTTCAGCCAGTATTTACTGAACTCCTACCACATGCTGGACACTGCTAGAGTCAAGGATAGGATACCACGAGCTGCAAAACTGACCAGACTGCTCGTGGATTTTACAGTCTGCTGGGAAACGTGGGCCATTAACAAGAAAACAAACAAGACCCTTCTAGAAGTGGTAAATGCAGACAGAGCAATTGGCAGACCTTAGATCAGAGGCCACATAGGTGAGAGTGACAAGCTGAGAGACCTCCCTGAGGGGGAGCTGGCAGAGTGAGCCTGACTGGTAGGCCAGGTAGAGAAAGGCCTTGATGGCAGAGCACAAGGTGACAAGGACAGAAGGCCGCACACTGCTCTGGAGCACAGTGAGCTGGGAAGAGGTGGTCAGGACAACCAACCTGCAGGACTAAGGAGTGGAGCATGAAGGAGGAGCCCAGGACACCCCAGCCCTGCAGGGCTTTAAAGGCCAGGTCGCAGGGGCTACCCAGTGAGCCGGGACCCTTGCTGCCAGGCACTGCAGGCTGGAGGAATGAAGGGCATCCAGTCTTCCATAAGTCAAGTCTTACTCGGGAGAAGCCAAAGGGGGCCATCTGGGCACATGGCAGCATCTAACAGAAGCACTTCCGGGAGAAATCACTGTTTCTTCCTGTCTTCAGGTTCCCCAACCTCTTCCCTCCACTGAAGCCAGAGACGGTGGCCCGGAGGACAGTGGAGGCCGTGCAGCTCAATCAGGCGCTCCTTTTGCTCCCGTGGACCATGCACATCCTCATTATCTTGAAAAGGTATGGGGCCCGGAGAGAAAGCAGTGGGGTGGGAACCTGCCACCCCTCCCCCAGAGGCTGTGACACCCAAATTGTACCTGACTCCGTGGTCCCACACAGGAAATCTTTGTTGAAGAAGCAAAGGTTGGAGTTGATTGACCTCTGAGTGAGATGTGGCACTGAGATGCTTAGTCTTTTTCATTGCTATGACTGAGTACCACAGACTAGGTTATTTATAAAGAACATAGATTTATTTGGCTCACAGCTCTGGTGGACAGGAAGTCCGAGAGCAGGGCACCACATCTGCTTGCCATGTGGTGAATAGAGTGTGGATAGTAGGGAACTCAGTGTGTAGCTCGGTGAGAGAGAAGGACCATCAGTCTACTGCCCTGTTGTATGTGGCCACCAGTGACCCAGCCACTGACCCCACCACACTAAGTCCTCTTTTCTCCCCACCCCCAGCATACTCCCAGAGGCTGCACTGGAGGAGATCTACAGATTCTCAGGAACTTACACCTGCATGAACACTTTCAAAGGACGGACATAGAGGCAGGAGGCAGACACCCTTAAGGAGCCACGGAGCTTGAGGGGCCCAGAGCGCCCAGGGGCACACCCATGCCTGTCGTCGGCACGTTTCTGCTGGGTGAGCGGGTCCACTGCAGTTCCAGGCAAAGACTCTCAGCCCTCGGGTCAGCCCCAGGACCTTTGCACAAGACTGATTGATGGGTGCAACTCTGACCTCCGCGGGGAGGCAAGAAACCAGCCAGCAGCCAGCCACCTTGACACTTTTGTACATTTCTAATTCTGTAGAGTGTGTTGTTACATTGCTTCTCAACTCTAATCAGCTTCAGCTGTGTGCATAGACTATTTCCGGGAGGGGTCTGTTCCCAGACTCCCCACCTTCCCCTCCAGTCCCCTCTCATCTTCAGCTTGAGCAAACTGGTTGAACGGCAGGAATGAAAAATAAAGAGAGATGGCTTTTGCAAGCTCCTTGGTTCAAATCCTTGGTGGGAAGTTGGGAGGGGGCCAGTACTAAACACAAAATCCCCACCCCTTGAGGAGAGAATTGGTCCCCTCAAAGCCCCAGCTGCGAGGAGGAGCGAAGGGGACAGATCTAGAGAGAACTTGGAGCCCAGGTCTGAGGACAGAGCGTGGTCCCTGGTGGGGCCAGGCGAGGCACACAGCGCCTGCCACTCCAGAAGGCTCCCCACGCAGCTCTCGCAGGTGGGTGGAGGGAGTAGGCGAGGGTTCCCGGAGAGGAGAGGAGGGCACAGGCCTCTGACTCCAGCAAGGAGCTTCCTCGGAGCTGCTGCATCAGCCTGCACTGAGGCACAACCTCGGGCCGGCCGCGCAGCAGTCTGACCTGAGCGTAGAAACGCTAAGCCGCGGTCTTGCCCACTGGCGTGGCTGCCAGTCTCGCGTCGTGTGTCGTTTTCGCTCTGGAACAGGTGGACCAAATAGCCTCTATCCAGGATCAAGTCTTGTGGCCAGGTAGACGCACCTAGCTAACGTTCACCGCCCTCAAGTTTCTGCCCGGAAACAATATACGTCACTCTGCTTGCATCTCATTGGCCGACGCAGGTCAGGTGACAAAGCTGGCCTGTGAGTCCTGGGTGCAGAGCTCTTGGGGGCTTTGAGAATGCTGTGGGAGAAAGTGTCAGGAGGAAATTTAACCCAAAGATGGAGTGTCGGGAGGAAATTTAGCCCAAGGATGGAAGAGAGAGAGACAGGGACTCGGTGGTTCTCAGAAGCACATGCAGATACAGAGAAGAGTCCAGAGCACCACTTTTGGCTCAAACATCACAATCCTTTCCAGAGGAATGACTGAGCCTTTTCATAGGTGAGAAGCAGAGGTGAAAGGACGACTCGCCAGGTCGGAATCATTTTTCCTGGCCATTGGAACAGAATCCACAGATGCTGTACCCTTGAACTACATCCCCACCCCTTTTTACATGTTGAGATGGGGTCATACTGTGTTACCCAGGCGGACATGGACCTGGAATTTGGAATCCTCCTACCTCAGCCTCCTAAGCAGCTGGAATTACAGATCTGTGCCACTGCTCTTCACTCAGTCCAGAATTTGAACTCCTCTCTACTTGGCTCACTTATTTAATGGTGACACCAAACTGTGGCCAATGACAGACTACCAAGCCCAGACTCCACTATCATCTTGCGTTGATCTTGACATCTGTCGCCAAAGTGTATGGGGGGGATACGGCCAGAGGCTCTCCTGGGAGTGACTGTGCCTGTCCCTTGCCTCACACCCGCACACACCCAAGTCCAGTTAGCGCAGGTCCCTAGAGCTCTCCCGACACTCCCTGGAGTGAACACAGACAGGTGAGAAAGATCAGACGGGGTCGTTTCTGCTGAGCCCCTATTTTCCTCTCCATCTGTGAACAGCTGGCAGATTTCTGCACTTGGGGCCTGGCTCGAGGCCGACCTTTTAGAGAGGCTTTGACTTTTGAGGTTTCCCTGAACTTGTACTTGGCCTGTGGAGCAGGAACGCAGTGCGGGTGCCCAAGGAGCCCTCCTCAGGGCCCGCTGAGGGCAAATGGCCCCCGTGGCTGCAGTGGGCTCTCTCCAGTTCCCAGAGCCCCAGAGGCTACTCTCGCTGGCCCAGCAGGGCCTGGTCTCACCCCTGTGTGCCAAGAGCTTTCAGGCTGTTTCTGGATCTTTTCCCAGAGGAACCAGGGGAAAAAGCCTTGGGCAGATTCCCAGGAGGCCGAAGTATGGTCCCTCCCTGGGATGGCTGCTTAAGAGTGAGAGACAGAGAGAGAGACAGGAGCTAATTCTGTCCCTCCGCCCGGCCAAGCAAAAGGAGTGACAAGTGCCAAGCCCCAGAGGGACGGGACAGGGCGTGCCAGTCCTACAGAGAAGTCTGGGTCCTGGGAAATGACCCAGTTGCCAGGCTTAAGGTTCTTCCAGGCCCCAGAGAGAACCAGGCTGGGGAGTCGCTGAGCCTGGGGGCCCGGGCCCAAGCCCCATCCTGGCCCCGTTCCAGGGAACCAGGCTATCTGGCCTGGCACAGGGTCAGGAACTGTGTCCCGTGGCCACCACCCAACTCCCAGGGCCGGGATGCTGGGAGAAGCTGGCTGTCCTCTTCTCCTGTCAGCCCTTACCCTAGCCTCACACTACTCCCAGGGCTAGAGCCCCAACTGATGAGGAAGCGGTCTTCACCATTGGGGAACAAAAAGAGAAGCCAGGCCACCTGAATCCTGAGCAGCAGAGGCAACCAACTCTGGGTGGCAAGCAACTCCTTAGGTGTAAGGAGCTAGAGACCCAGCCTCCCGGCCTCCAGGACAGGGGTAACAGCCCAAGGGCTGTGTCTGTGCAGCGGGACCTACACATACCCTCGATCAGCCAAGGCCTGGAGGTGACAGGCACTCCTGACCCGATTGGTCTGCACACATTCCGCAGCACGAATTTGGGTAAACTCAGGGCTGCCCCCAGAGGGCCAGAGTCAGTTTCTCCTGTGCCCTGAAGCCTCTGCCCCAGTGTTCCCAGCTCTAGATGTTCTGCCTGCCACTTCTCACAGTCCTCTATCCCTATCCCTCGGTCCCCTATCCCCCTGCATGTTCAGTGCCCAGGTGCCCACTCAAGTCCTCAGGCTCTTGCAGGCCCCCCTTGAGGCCAAGAGGTTCCTCAGGAGAAGGAAGCCCTGGAATCTGTGGAGAAATCTGGACTTGGGTCCCACGTCCAGGTGCCAGTCCAGACTGTGCCCTCTGTGATGTCACCGCTCCTTATCACAGAGCAGCGCAAGGTTCATGCTCTTCTGCCTCCAGCCTGGGAGTCTCTGTGCAGCCTGAGGATGGCGTAAAGCCCTCCCAGCTCCCAACAAGAACCAACAGGCTCCAGGACTCCTGTGTCACCGCTGTGACCTGGCCTGCGGTAGCAGCACCCTTCCAGGTTGGGGCTCCTTGTGATTGTGGTGGGCAGAAGACCCAGCATATGCAGGGAGTGGGCGGAGGGTGGCCCCTAAGGAGGGCAGGGCCAAGGACTCCCCAGCAGGATAGCAGGAGCTTCTGAGGAACAAGGCCCCGCTGTCTTCCAACACAGAGCACAGTGTGGACGTGGCAGGACATTTCCAGGACATTCTCTGGCATCTCCTGCCATTGCTGGCTCTGGACCATCCCTCGGCACTCAGATCTCTCCATGGCTCGGGAAGCACAAAATTCCCTGGAAGGTAGTGCTTGGACAGTCAGTGTCACCCTGCTGGGAAGCTGCTCCGGAAATGGGCGGATCCCCAGCGTGGATGAGGGGCTTCCGAGCAGGGCCCACAAAGAGACACCATCCCAAACCAGCTGGCAGCAGACACTGGTGCAGAGTGGCTTCGCCTGACCAGCCAGTGTGCAGCTGTGTGACCCTGGGGTGGCAGAGGTCACAACTTCTCTGGATGGAATTACTAGGAGTTCCTTGGCACCCTCTCTGCTGCCCACGCTTCCCTGGGGGCTTTGAGGACACTCCTAAAAGGAATAACAGAAAAACACTCCACAAATCAACTCACCCTTATATGGAAGCTGGACAATCTGCCCAAGCATTGGAGGAAATATTTCTGTAGTGTTCTGAGTAGAGGCCTTGAGGTCACTGCCTGACCATGGGGCATCTCTGCAGACATTTCTGCCCTGGGGGCCCTTCTCCAGCCTTAGATATCACCTTCCAACAGTGTCCCACCTGACCACAATGGCCCTGCTGTTTGCTCATTTCACTCCTCAGTCTAGCCATTCCATAGCATTATTGTTATATATAATGGCTTTCTTAAGATCTCGGGCACACAGCTCCCAGTTTACACATCAAAGAGTGTGGTCAGGTGGTGTATTATCAAGCCACCATTCTCATTAGCCCAGAAGGAAATCATGTCACCATTAGCTTTTCTCCTCAACTCCTGCAGCCCAGAGCAACTGCCAGTGAGTGCGCATCTGCCTCTCCTGAGCATTTGGTTACAATGCGGGCACATGCGGGTTGCCATCCCAATGGCTTCTCTTGCAGCACGACATCCAAGGCTCCAAGCTCACTCTTCTGCATCACCGTCCTCCATTCTTCACAACAATAAAAAGTTTCCAGACATTGCCAGATGCCCCCAAAGGAGTGAGACCCTCACCAGCTGTCCCTGTCTACAGTTTTTCATTTCGTTGCAACAGCCCAGAGCCCTGGATATTGGCATTATCGGTGCCAAATTGAAGGAGACTGAGCCCCAGGACAGTCAGTGGTCTATCCACGTCAGCCCAGTGGTAGCACTGGGTTACGAGCCTTCTGCTCCAGGGCAGGGGCCTTTGTCCCCCTCTAGGGATCCAGGAGTCCTCATATCCTTCAGGCCTGTATGCTGAGTTTCTGTGTCTCTGATTCTGTTGGAAAACTCTTCCTGGCTTCCCTCTTGATGCGTTATCCAAATTCTGCAGAATTTTCCACCCTCCCATCAAATCTTTATCATTCTTTTCATTTTTCAGTGTTCACAAGACAAAGGAAATAAGCCCTTGGAAGAAGACACAAGCTTTGTTTGTTCATTGGGGCCGCTGCTGCGAGGTAACTGGATGCCACTTAGCCTGGGAAGGTCACGTGGCTGCGGGCATGTGAACCTCCACAGCCCTGGCACGCTGAGTATGAGACCAGACAAACCCACCCCAAATGCCACAATGGATTCCTCATGGCCGGGCTGGACGAGTGGGCGGGGTTCTGGGCCAACCCGCCGTTCTCAGCCCTGCCCAGCCAAACTCGCTTCCTGTCCACACTGACACTGGCTGGGGAGCTGAATGAGAGATGCCAATCTGGCCCGAGGAGCACGCAGAGGAGGGAGGAGAATGGCGCTGGAAGGCTGTCACATCCACATCCGCTATGACTCCTAGTCCCGACCCTGCGGGAGCTTGAGTTTGACCTTCCCCAGGACTGAGCCTTCCTGGACCCTGTTTCCTCATCTGTAAGACGTGGCCAAGAGCCCTGTCTGTCCTCTGCAGAGCTGCTTGTGAAAATCAAAGGTGCTGTACACATAATAAATTAATGCACGTGTGCTGGATACCAATCAGTACCAAGTGATAATTCTATATTTATTCTATAATAAGAGTAATAAATCATTCTGTCCCTGGTAAGATATATGCATTTAGTACTGAAAACCTCCCACACTTTCGAGGAAGCGGGCCAGAGACAGAGAAAGGGATCTTCCCAAGGCTTTGTTCACGGCTGGTAACTGGTAGAGCTGGTACTTGAACTGAGTCCAGTTGCAAAACCATGGGCCTTAATGCCTGGGGTTTGTGGCTTTGGAAGCTACAATATAAAGAGAGGGGATTTGGGTATTGCCACGATTCATCCACATTTTATCCAGCTCCAGCTAGTCCTCATCCTGGTGGCTTCTTGTTAGTGTTGCTACCCCATTTCCCACCTCTGGACCCGCTTCCCTCCTGTCATAGGTGGGCCAAGGTGGCCCTGTCGAGTGGCGCCTGGAGGCCTTCCTGTGATGAAACAGGCATCTCCGTAAGAGCTGGGCGCTTGCCGGGCTCAGCCCTGCCTCCTAACTGTGAGCCTGGAGGGAACAGAGTCCTTCCTCAGACTCCTGGGACTGGGCACAAAGCAGTGTCTTCGGGCAGATTCCTCTCCCTGCCCAATTCCCAGGGCCCCTAAAAATGCCAGCACTCTGCTGGGTGTGTCCAGGAAGCTGCATTTGCAGAATGCCCACCAAGCATGGAAGTTGGCCAGCCAGAAGCCAGCTGCCTGCCTCCCCAGCCTGGAGCCAGGGGCGGCTGCCCCATGCCAAGGCGTGGGTTTCTTTGTCCCCATCCCCAAGGGCAGATACCAACTCATTCTGCAGCAAGATATACCGGGATCGCAAACCAGACCGGAGGACTAGGCAGCCTCCAGAGATGCTGCCAGACCACAGCCTCTAAGTGCGGCCACGGGGTGGCTGCTATCTCCTCTGGACCTTGGGGACCTCACTGCTGGCCCCAGATACTCTTTCCCATGGAAGTGGCTCCATCTCTCTGCTCTGTTCATCAAAGGCTGAGAGTGTCACAGTCACAGCCACGCTCAGCGGCCAGGGCAGGGGCAGCAAAGATGAGGCAGCCTGTCCAGCCTGTCCCCTTAGAAGTTCATCCTCAGGAAACACTCCTGGGCTCAGACATGAGCTGGCCCGGCCCTGGGGTATCACTGGCCATGAATGCTTGGCCCTGAGAGGAAAGTTCACCTGCAAACACTGCAAAGCCCCGTGGTACCTGCTTTCAGGTATAAATGGATCAGTGGCACAAGCCAGATTTCTACCCTAGGCCAAGAGTTTTCTCTTTCTCTACCCTTCATTGCCACATCCTCAAGCTGCCTTCCTTCTGACACGCTGTTGTTCAGGTGGCAAACAGGCTGCCAGGTTCCAGGGTGACAGACAAAGAGACTCTGGCCACCCAGGGCTAGTTCCAATGCATGAAAGCTGGCTTGGTGAGGGTCACTAGGAGGGGAGAGCTGTTTCAGACCAGTGAGTGACTTGCTCTTTTCAGTCTTTCATTTGAGTCTGAAGCTCTTCAAAGGCCCAATCAGAAGATGCTCTTTTCAACACTTCGTTTGCATAAAAGACAACCCAGGGATTTTAAATAAAAAGGCCCTGAGCCTTTTCTCCAGCTGGCTCTCCCTCTGTGGACCACATTTCTTTCTTGCCTTACTCACCACTACCTAGTCCGCGTCTTTGCTCGGGACACCAAGAAACTGGGAAAGGAGGCCCACGTGACCCTCCCCCTGGCAACGTGCCCACGAGCAAACCAGTCACAGTGGGGACAGAACCATCCCAACAACCTACAGACAGAGAGTGAGGAAGGGTGAAGGAATCAGACCAAAGGGCCTCTGAAAGTCCAGTGGGGTGCCCTTGCCAGAAAAGGGTGAAGGGGTGTTGAGTGGGGACCACAGCTGTCTCCAGGATGGCCCCTGTGTCTCCCTACTGCAACCCTGGGCATCCTGAGTGACAGTTGACCTGCGCTCTGACAGGCAGTGCTGAGCTCCCAGGGCTTGTCCTCTGCCTACGGACACTCGGCCAGAGTGCTGACAGGCAGTTGGCCGCCCTATGCCTGACCACTGGGCCCTCCTGACTGGCAGTCACCAGGCATCCTGGTGGGCAGTTGGCAGCAACCCACCCTCTCTGGCAGTCTATCACAGCCTGCCCCAAAGTGGGGAGGAAACACATCCCGGGCAGCCACCATCTGGCCCTGCCTCTGTCCCTCCTGGCAGGAATACAAGCAGCCTGCCCACCTCTCTGCAGCTGTGGGGAGAAAGTGGTAGCTCAGGAGGCTGAGCTGGTCCTAAAAGCCTTTTGTTCCTGGGTGGTGTCAGGAAACACTGGCCAGCAGGAGCCTGAGGCTTCCAGGAGCCAAAGCCAGAGGCTCTGGGGTGAGGGATCTGGGAACTGGTAGTCAGGTACCTGGCTTGTGGGGTTCAAGGGTGTCACTGCTACAGACAGCAGGGACTTGTCCCCACAGAGTCTTCTGTTGTTGAGGGGAGAAAGTTTTACCTCCTGAAATGGTAACCAGAGGGAGTACAGACCAGGGGGTGTCAGGGAGGGACGGAAGACAGCAACACAGCTGCAGTGAGGGCTGGGCCGTGGGGAGCTCTGGATACCAACTCTTAGAGGACAGTGGTCCCCAGGAGAGAATTGGGTGGCCTTGGGCCCAAGCTTAGCTATGATCAGTAGTACACTCCATTCCGGATTCAGAGATGCAGGAAAACACTCAGCATCCAGGTAGAAGCAGGGGGCTGGGAGCGGAAAGTGTCAGTGTCGAGCGGTGGGCTGAGGGGCAGGCCCTGAGGGTTAACACGGGCCAGTGAGGAAGGTGGGTCCCAGCGAGACAGCTCTTAAGGACAGAAGCGGGTCCTCACACTGGTGGCTGGGGAGAGTTTGGGTCCATGGTCGGAGTAACAGCAGGGGCCGGTGGGGGATCTCTCCACTTAAGGGACTGGGCCGGGGTGTGGGGGCGTGTGTACCACGAAGGACCCAGCCATGCGGAGGAGCTGCAGGCCTGGCCTGGGCAGCGCACCTGGGGCTGAGCCCACTCAGTGCCTCTCTGTGGTGTTGGGAGGCAGCAGCCTGTTCGGATTTCCGCCCTGCAGCCCCTCTTCAGGACTCCTGGACAGCAAGACGGGGCCACAGCCGAAAGTGCGGAGCTCGGGAGTTGGAGACACAGCTCAGCAGAGCAGAGCACGTTGGTCCAGCTCCCCTTATGAAGCCTTCTGCCTCGCCCGGACATTGGACAACCTGCGAGGTGGTGTCCTGCCCTCCAGACGCCCCACTTCTCAGAGCACAGACATGGCAACCTGGTCCTGCCACTACAGACTGCAGAGATTTTGGTGAACAATTCTCTGGAATGGAAGAAACAATCATTTTCCTGGTCAAGTATGAAAAGAAGTCTTTGAGGCTGGGGATTTAGCGCAGTGCTTCTAGCACCTGCCTGGCAAGTGCAAAGTCCTGAGTTCAGTCCCCTTTACCACATACCACAGTCCCGAGTGTGGTGGCTCCTGCTTATAATCCCAGCACTTGGGAGGCAGAGACAGGAGGATTGCTATGAGCATGAGGCCAGCCTGAACTACAAAGAGAGACCTTACCTTAAAAAAAGAAAAAAAAAGAGAGAGAGAGAGAAAAGAAAGAAACCTTTTATTCTCATCGGCAAATGGAGAAATGGAGTTTTTCCTTCAAAAAGAAGAGTGAGAGCCCACAGGGGTATCCTTGAAATATTTACTGCTATGCAACAAAAACGAGACGCCAAGCATATTTCTATCAAATGTAGTAAGGATCGATCATGGTACTATGTACACACTGAAACACTATACAGTACTGAAAAGGGAGGGATTCCCACCACGTGCAACAACATGGAGAAATCTTGAGTGAAGGAGACAGATATGAAACTTCCCTGTGCAAGAGACTATTCTACAGAGCTCAACAAGGTGTACTAACTCTGTGGAGATAGAGGTGACCCAAGCAGTTCTCTTTGGGGCTCATATGGCTGGGCACAGGGAGAGAGTCTTTTTTTGTTTTGTTTTTGGATACCAAGGACTGAACCTGGGGACTTTACGCTAATCTACATACCCAACCCTTATTATTATTATTTTTATTTTGAGACAGGGTTTCAGAAAGTTATTCTATTGCTTAGGCTGGTCTCAAACTTTCAATCTTCCAAGAAGCCACCGGCTCTTTCAATCTCAGCTTCCCAGAGTGCTGAGATTACAGAAGTGGACACCAAGCTCCAGGGGCTGGAAACATTCATTTTTGGGATCTTGGGTGCTATACCGGTGACACTGATGAAACCGTGCCCTTGGAATCGTCTGTCCGTCCTACCTCTCTGTAGAGAAAGCAAGTCAAAGAACCGGCGCCATCCACATGTGGACTACTGTGCGGCCATGAGGAAGAAGGAGTTGATGCCTTTGAGCTGGACTGCCGTGGGCTGAGGTGCTAGTAGAAAAGAGCTCATGGCCACGCACACCAACCCTTGTCATCACTAGCACACGCCACACCTTGCTGTCCACACAGGAGCCTGGGCGCCTGCGAATTGGTGAGCAGGCATTTTAACTTTGGAGACAGCAGAGGAGGGTCCTGTGGGAAAAGCAGGGGAGGGTGGTGGAGGACAGCATGACTCATCCTGATGTGTCTTTGTGTTTTCCTGGTTGCTGGGGACACATGTGACCTTTATGGTTGCTGAAAGGTTTCAAAGAAACCACAAAATTGAGACTAGGAAAGTGATTTCAGTCACAGGGAGCTGGATTCGTGGTCAAAGTGTCCTGCGTTATCCTGTCACCAACAACCTAGGGACTGGAAGAGAGAGAGACTAACCCCTCGCTGGTCACCTCCACCATGACTGGGGCTCCAAGTGCCTGGGCTGCAAGAAGTGACATATGGCCGGCGCCTGGAGCAGCCTGTGGGACTGCAGAGGTCACCGGTGCCAGGGCTGTACTTTTCCCTCCACGTCCTCACCACCAGAAGTGCTGGAGGAGGACGACTTGCTGAGGGGCCTCAGGGCCAACCTGAGCGGTCAAGGACGGTGGAGAGGCCATCCCGGGGCCAGGGAAGGAGACTAGCCTCCCCCACCCCATGAGGGGTAGGCTGTGTGTCCAGGTCCTGTCCGAGGCCGGGATGACAGATGGCTCCTGTAGGAAAGGTCGCTGTCTCCAGCTTGGCTGTGTATTTGGCAAAGGCAGCACCAGGTGGGGCTCCTTCTGAGGCCCTTGAGGCCTGGACCTTGCCGGCAACCCGACTTTATTTTGGTTACTGAGAATGGAAGAAGGTTCGGGTCATAAATAACCGGCTGGCCAGGCGGCCGGCCTCTCCCCCAGCACCCGCGGATCCCGGGCCTCTTCAAGGCCAGTGTGTCCCCTGCCCGGCCGCAGAGGTGGTGGCGGGAGGGCAGTGGCGGCTCGGAAGCCCGGTGGGGAGGCGGGGGAGCATGGAGAGGGGTCTCGGGCCTGGGTTCAGAGCAAGGTTAGCCAAATAGTGGATAAATTAAGCGAGGGAAACAGACAGCTCCCCTCATCGTGAACTTTTCACCCAGCTAACCTGCTCCTCACCCACTCGCAGGTGGTGGCGGTGGCTCCCACCCTACAGCTGTCACCTCCCTGGGGAATTGTCACCTGCCCCTGCCCCTAGGCCCTGCCACTGCAGCCCAGGTGGGAGTCTGAGGATGCGGGGCCAGGACAGGCCCAGGCTTGCGGTCACCACATCCAGAGACACAGGGCTTGGGCTTGCACAGGATCGTACCTGGCAGGACTGGGAGCTCCTCTTCTCTCCCCACTGGACGCCTCGTGGAAAGGTCTCTGCCCTCTGCCTGTGAGGGATGGGGATCCTTGGAGAGGGCCTGAGTCATCCTACTTGACACTGGCCCTGGAGGGTTAGGATGGGGCCCTAGCAAGACCCTCAGCTGGTCTCTTCCTTCGCTTGTGCCCATCCTGAGCCACCCTATAGCCTCTTTATGGAGCAGGGAGAGAGGCCCTCCCCGTGGCAACTGTCAGCCTTGTCTCTACTCACTGCCAAGCTTCACAAAGGGTAATGGCCATCAAGCCACTGAGCGTGTGCCAGAAGAAGGCACGAGAGTCGGGGGTCCCTGGGGAGGAAGGAAGGTCTGCAGAAGAGCTAAAGTCTCAGGACCTGGCCTCAGCTATCCACCTGTAGCCATCTGGTCTACCTGGGCTGCCTCGACTATTGGTACTCTGAAAAGATGCATGGCCCAAAGGCAGGGATGAGCCGGGCTCGGCCAAGCGGTATGGTCCAGACAGGGGATGGGGAATACCAGATGTGGGTGGCCTGGGCTCATTCAGTCCACAGGCAAGTGGGGACACAGAGAGGAGGATCTAGACAGGCGTCTGGACTTATGGAGGTAGCAGAAACATCATGGGGTCATCAGAGCTGGGCTCTGGCTACTATGGCCCCAAAGGCCTCTTGGGGGAGGCAGCCTTTGATTTGAGGTCTTATGAGAAGAGGGCGGGCCACGGGAAGAGGGCAGAGCTGGGTGAATCAGAGGCACAGGGCTGGGGCTGTGCTGCAGGAAGTGAGCAAGGTCCGGCCAGTCACAAGCTCAGAGCAGCCCTTGGCCCTCACGTGCTTTGTGCCCCTCCAGGATGCAGGTGGTCAGGGCCAGCTGTAGCATGGCTACATGACCATGGAGTCTCAGACTGGGTTTCTGTGGAAAAGAGGCTCGATCCCGACCTCCTCAGGACTGGAGAGTGGCTGGAGGGAAGCCTGGGGCTCAGCACAGGCAGGATGGGAGCCCTGGGCTCCTTCTGGCTGTCACAGACATTGGAGTTCAGCGACCATCCATGAAGAGACAAAGCTGCAGGCGTGTAATCTCCTCCATCCGGGACACGTGTGGAGCTGGAGGCCTGTGGTGTCTGTAGGAAGAGAGACAAAGACCCTCTTGTGGGCCTCTCCCAGGGGTCTGCTCCAGTGACAGTGCACTCTGAGGAGCCACCCTCCCCAGGGAGCCAGGACCATCTTCCTCTAAACAAACGGGTCTCACTGGAGGCTGAATAATGTCCAGATCTTGAACCCTTGAGCTGTGCTCCTGGACGGACCCGTGGTCCTCACCTGCGAGTTACAGGCTCTAGCCAAGGTTCGGGCCCAGGATGAGAAGGGAATGTGCCTCTCCTACAAAAATCCCCCCCAATTCTGGAGAATCATCCCAAGGTATCATACTCCTCAGTGTTCTTTCGTTTCCTAACAGGAACGTGGCTCTGTTTTCTTATTAGAATATATCAGCCAACCACTGTGCTACCAGCTACATGAGAGGCTAAAGCAAGAGGATCACAAGTTTGAGGCCAGTGTGGGCAACATAGCAAGACTGTTGCAAAATAAAAAACTAAAAGGGCTGGGGGTGCAGCTCAATGGTTGGGCATTTGCCTAGTGTGTGTGAGGCCCTGGTTTCAACTCCCAGCACCAAACACAGATACAATAAATCATAGATAGATAGATACAGAGATATAAAAGATAGGCAGGTGTATGATGGATGGATAGATAGGCAGGAAGATGGATGGGTAGATAGAAAGGCAGACAGGCATTTTATTATCTATTTATTCCTCCTTTTTTTTGAGACAAGGTCTCTCTCTCTCTCTCTCTCTCTCTCTCTCTTTTTGTAGTTCAGTCTGGTCCTGAGCTCAGCCTCCAACTCACATCACAGCAATCCTCCTGCCTCTGCCTCCCGAGTGCTGGGATTACAGGCGTGAGCCACCACACCCGGCACTGTGGTATGTGGTACTGGTTGCTGCTGGGCGTGAGTCTCCACGCCCAGTATTGTATGTGGTTACCGGGGATTGAACCCTGGTCCTTGTGCTTGCAAGACAGGTGCTAGAACCACTGAGCTAAATCCCCGGCCCCCCTTATTTTGATTTTTTGAGACAGGATCTCATTATGTAGGTCAGGGTGGCCTTGAACTCACTTTGTCACCCAAGCTGTCCTCAAGTTCACAATGATTCTCCTGCCTCAGCTTCCCAAGTGCTGGGATTATAGATGTACACCATCATGCTCTGCTACTTTTTAAAATTAAATTTGAGGCTAGGTATAGTAATGCACACCTGTAATCCCTCAGGAGGCTGAGGCAGGTAAGATCATCGTGAGTTTAAGGCCACCCTGGATTACACAGTGAGTTCAAGACCAGCCTGAACTGCAAAGTAAGGGGTCCCCTACCAGCCCAGTGCTCCCAGAACATGCACTGAATGACGAGAGAAAGTAGCCCCACATGAAAAGTGTATGACCCTTCCGAGAGAGCTGACTACTCTAAAGTGGGCCACTATGGCCCCATGCATCTCCTCCCCCACGACACAGGTTGTCTGGGGCTGAGCCCAGCCAGCAGCGGGATTTCCCCAGGGACTGTGACCTTCCTGCTTCCTGTCTTTCCCACAACTCCTGGGCCAGGGGCTTCCCGGCCCACGTGGTCCATCCATAGGCTCATTGTTTTCAGATATGCACCCAGTATCATGGAAAAGATGGCATCATGACAAGGAAGGAAAATGGAAAAAAATGTAGGTCCGTCACTGGGAGAGCAGCGTTTCCCCATGTGCCTGTGGCCTGTGACCCCACGAGCCCATCAGAGCAGGCACACGCATCTTTATTGAGTTTTACAGTTTATAATTTTTCCTTAACGCTAATAGATGTTTTCAGTATTTGCACAATACTAAAGTCTCAAAATTCTTTTAAAGAGCATTTTGATGGTTTCATACCACTTTGTATGGCTGTACCATACCCTGGTAAAGCTCTTTTCCTAACAGATGTTTAGGTTGTTTTCAGTTTGGTTTTTGCTGTTGTTGGTTTGGTTTTGCCATGGACAGTAATGTTCCGGTGGTTTTTGTTTGTTTGTTTGTTTATGGTACTCGGGATTGAATCCAGGGCTTTTGCACTGAGCTACATCCTCAGCCCTTTTTTATTTTATATTTTGAGATAGCATCTTGGTGCGTTGCTTAATTACTCCAGCTGAGCTTGAACTTGTGATCCTCTTGTCTCAGCCTCCCAGAGTGTTGGAATTGCAGGTATATTTTAAAAGTTCTCTCTTTTTCTATCTTTTAAAACTTTCCCTTGGTGTAAATTCCAATGCAGGTCCAGAACCTGAATTGTTTTATGAATCATTTCTACGAAAAGCTGTTGCATGTCTTTCTTTCCTTTTCTTCCTCTTTGCTTTCCAGGGATGTGCATCTGCATGTGTGTGCTGCTGGACGTGGAACCCAGCCCTCTGTACACTTGAGACCAGCCGTCTCCCTCTGAGCTACACCCCCAGCCTTGGCTCCATTTCTTCTCAAGGGATCCTTCGGAGCCCTTGGCAGAGTGAGTAGGTGAACCTTTGTGCTTGCCAGTACTCGGTGTTTTCTTCGACACATCTCTTTGCTAACTTAATGCAAGATAGCCCCTCAGTGCTGCTGTAATCTGCACTTTGACTATTAGCGAGAATACAGGTTTCCCACTATAGTTTCTCAGGGAGTGTGAACTAGTTTCTCAGGGAAAGTAACTAACCCAGAGCCTGACAGGCAGATTTCAATGGCAGATAAGCCCATCTCCTCCCCGGTAGGTTAGCGTACACCCAGTTCAGCTGGCCATTTAGGGTTGGTTTGTACATTTGATGGATCTTCGGGCACCTGCAGTATTTTGTCAGTACCAAAATCAAACTTGGTTTTTGGCCCAAGAGCTTGCAGTGAATGTGCAAGTTTCCAGTATCTCTTACAACTACCCTATAGGAGTATTACAGGAGTATCTTGACTAAACAGTAATAATTACATTATTTGCCGAATCCAGGCAACTCAAAACTAACTGAACTGTACCCCAGGCCTAACTAGCAGGATAGCAGATCCATAAGTATAGGTTTTCTGGCCTCTCACATTTGAATGCATGGATTATATATGCAGAACCTGCTTGGCCAGAGAGATTTACTAAGGCAGGAATGTAAGCATTTTCTTGGGGCAAACAAAAGTGCTATAAACTTTCAGATAACAGAGAAAAAGTAGGAATGTGGGATAGACACCAGACTTGACATTCGTTGGTTGGGTCGTCTTCTATTTCCATAAGTAAATCCGATGTCAAACTCTTAATGTAGCGTCTAACACAGACATTCTCCAAATGCCAACTGCTCAACTCTAATTTCTTTAAATATACACGATCGTCTTATGCCCTTATTCACATATATTAGAGCCTGGATTTTTTTTTTTTTCTTATTTCTTCCAATGGGCTCTTTCTGTATTGTAGCAATTTTTGTTTGCCTCTTGCTTCCTAACATTTTACTTTGTTCACAGAATTTACCATCTAGGAAAGTTTGTGGCTTTTGAAATCTGTTCCTTCTCCCAAGAGGTCCTGAGCTTCATTAGATTCACACGCACGCACGCACACTCACACACACACCTTGCACCGTGCTCCATCAATTCAAGACCCAGCACCCAGGTCTGGAGAGTGACCGGCTGGAGTAATGAGTTGGTTTATCCTGGGCTGGGTCCACTGTATGTTGTGGCTCCAGACAGCTGGATTCACTGAAGCACAAAGGATAATTCTTTTGAGACAAAAGGATCCAGCATCTTTTCACTTACAGCACTTTTTCCCCCCAGCAGTGGGGTTGAACTCAGGACATTCACCCTGGGCTACATCCTCAGCCTTTTTTAAAATTTAAGACAGGGTCCTGCTACATTGCCTAGGCTGACTTCCAACTGACCATCTTCCTGTCTCAGCCTCCTAAATACTGGAATTACAGTCACTGTGCCGGCAAGGGAAAGACGCTTTGAGGCAAAGGAAACAGCATATACTAAGCCCTTGGGTGAGAAAAAGCTTTAGGGCCACTGAGAGCAGCGTACTCTGGGCCAAAACTTGGTCTTGCCCGGTGTGGCGGGTCAGTCTCGCGTTCATCCCATGCTTTGAGGCCTGGTCTGCCAGCGTCCCAGCCGCTCGGCTCCTCTTTGGTCTGGGGAGCCTGGGCAGACGTCCGTGGCGCTGTTACTTTCTCTGACCCCGGCCAGGCCTGGCCTCCTGCCCTTCTGGAGTTCACGGGGAGGTGAAGTCTCCTCCCTCCCATCCCAGGAGGCCTGGCTACCACGTCAGGCCTGAGAAGACTCTCAGATCTGAGAGCCGTTTGCCCTGCTCTGTGTGCTCTGCCCAGCTGTGGGGACTGAGAAGCAGGGTTTCTGTGACCAGCTGATCCCTAGTGCAGGAGCCCAGCCCTGGGAACGTCACAGAGCTGGAACCAGCGACTGACTTCTCCCTGGTAGCTCTTGCTTCCTGCAAGGTGCAGAGAGTTCAAGTTCCCTCCCCAGCACAGGACAGGTGGGACAGTGACTGCCACCATGAACCACTCTGGCTCTTCACCTTTGGGGCTGCTGGGCTATCAGGGCTCCCTCAGACCTGCGGGGGAAATTCCAGCCCATAACTCAGCACAGTGGGAATGGCCAGGACTCCGTCAGATGCCTGCTGGGAGCCCTGCTTCATTTCTGCTCTACAGAATCTGGGCAGATTTACCTCTCTGAACCTCGGTTTCTGCACGTGTCAGATGGGGGCCACCCAAAGCTCCAGGGCATGGGTTCAGTGCTTTGGCATCTGTGTCAGCTTCTGGTAGTGGGTGAGAAGCAGGGCTTTGCCACCAGTGGCTTCTCAGACAGTCAGTCAACACAGGCACAGGATGCTAGGGAGGTGGTTGGCACCAACTGGTAAACTGAGGCCTGGCTTGAGCAAACCTGCATTTTGATAGAGAAGCTTTCACCAGCGGGTCTCACTCAAGAAGCCAGCAATGCAGATAAAAGCAAGACAATGTCGCTCTCTCTCTCTCTCTTCTCTCTCTCTCTCTCTCTCTTTCTCTCTCTCCCCTAAATATCAAATCCAGAGCTCTACACTGAGCTGCATCTTCAGGCTGTGTTTTATTTTTGAGTCTTAATAAATTGTCCCCCAGTGGAACTTATTTGCGATCCTCCTGTCTCAGCCTCCCAGAACACTGAGATTACAGATGTGTGCTTCTACACCCTGTTTAAAACGAACTTCTTACAGATGAGGATTAAAAGTGTCAGAAAAGTTGACAAACTCACTCAGGGATGCAGAGCAAGTGAGCCTGGCTGGGATCCTCCTGTTGCTGGGTGCTGCTGGGCCACAGCATGGAGGAGAGCGCAGGTGGGAGCATGCCCTGGGCCCAGGGAGTACGACAGGTTCTCACACCCACTCCGCCTGCAAGTGTGGAGCCCACAACCCCCTGCATGGCTCCCGAGACCCCAGAACAGGCCCCACCACCTCAGCTCTCTGGAGCCTTGGCCCGGTGCTGGGGAAGGCCAGCAAGGGGAGGCCTGGGCCCAGGAGCTGAGCGGTTTGGCCGGTGGCTGCAGCCCGGCTGCTTTGTTGCACGCTGACAGATTCGTGCAGCACCACACACTTCAGCTGCCAACTCATGGCGGTCACTCAATCCATCACCCTGAGTCGGGGCTCCGGGGCCCCCAGCTCCCGGTGGCTCTGCCTGCAATGTTGCTCTAGTCTGACTCGGGCTGTGAGATAAACTGAGATAAACGGGGCATGAACTGGCCCCCGGCAGGGGGTCACCCCTTCTGCCCTCATTAAAGTGCCAATCAACAAGAGGAATGGAGACTCGCCAGCAAGCACAGCCTCCAGCCGAGGGGGCAGGATCCAGGCTCCCCAGAAGCCAGCGGTGTGTCTCCTCCTTGCACATCTGGCTGTAACATTGTGGCTTCCCTGCAGGAGTGGCTGGGGCTTCCCACCACAGAGGCCCAGCCCAGCCACTGCACCTGGCTCTAGCCCTGACAGACGTCGGGGCATCTGGGTCTCTGTACCAATCACCTCCGAAGTTCACAATTTAAAACATCTGATTACCCTTCCCCCCCTCTGCCCTCTGCTCTGCCCTGGGACACTGGCCCCTGCCAGCTGTGGCAGCATCTGTGGGCTCCCCAGCCCTGGGTCCCAGTTCAGTTCTGCCAGTGGGAAATGGTCTCCCTCTCTCTCCCTCTCTGTCTCTGTCTCTCCTCTCTCTGTCTGTCTCTCCTCTGTCTGTCCGTCTGTCTGCCTCTCTCTCTCTTCCCCCTTTTCTCCCCCTGTCCCTTTCTATCTCTCTCTCTCTTGTCTCCCTGTCTCTCCCTCTCTGTCTGTCTCTGTCTCTCTCTCTCCTTCTGCACATGCTGTGGCTTTCTGCCTGGGAACAACATTCAAATTGTGGCACAGGAAGGGAGACCAGCAGAAAGCCACAGTCTCACAGGAGGAGAAGAGTTTAGCATATGTGGCAGCCAGGTCAGCTAGAATTTGTGGCACAGGTAACAAAAACAGAACTACAGAGAAATCTAGAAAGGATTCAGAACTGAGGACCGTACGCTAGGAAGGAGGAGTTCTTTCTAGACAGCACACAAAACTGAAATAAATTCACCTTAATGAAGTCTAAAATTGATCCCTAAAATGAAGATAATCCACCAATTATTTAACTGTCTTTTAGAAAAATAAAAAGTTCAACACTCTGCAGGGAATCATATCATATGCAGAGTGGTCTCCACAGTGCTAAAAATATCTAGCGATAATACAGAAATGAGACCCTCAGGCAAGAAAGGAAAACAGTCAATAGGAGCAAATTCCATATAATCCAGATGTTGGGTTTAAAATATATAATTATATTGAGTGGAAAAATATAATTATATACAGGATTGAGTGGAAATCATGGACAAAACATGTAAGCAGATGAAAAAATTCATCATAGAGCTGAAAACATTTTAGAGCTAAAATATACACTCTCTGAAATGAAGAACTCTTGGAAGTGCTCAATATCATACCGGACCTGGTGGAAGGAAGTATCTGTGAGTGCAGAGACAGGGCAGTAGAAGTTACCCAAGCCGAAACACACAAAGGAAAGAGAATCAAATGGGACACAATGAAGCATTCAGGATCTGTGGGACAATATGCTTTTACTTGGGGATACTGAAAGCAAAAAGGGAGACTACAACAAGAACACATTGGAAGAGATAATGGCCATTTTCTAAAAAGGACAAAAGATGCCAACCCACAGATTCAAGAAGTGTTCCACATGCCGAAGAGGACGAGCACCAGCCACATGCGCAAAAATTGCAAAAATGTATTTAAAAGACTACTTACTAGATAAAGCAAAAATAATAACATATGAGAATTATTATTTAAAAAGTAGAAATATAATATCTGACAAAATATCACAAAAAGAAAATATCTTAGTTACTTTTCTTACTGCTGAGACATAATAACTGATACCCACAAGTTAAGGTAGGAAGGGTTTATTTAGCTCATAGATTTTAGAGGTTTCAGTCCCGAAAGTCCTCCGAAGGTGGGGCAGCACAGCAGAGAGGCACGGCAGAAGAGAAACAGTGCATGGCAGGCTGAAGGCACCGGCGGCAGCAGCAGCAGCAGCAGCAACTTGCCTTCCATCGGTCCCTTTATATTCCATCCAGGCTGCAAGCCTACTGAATGGTGTCACCCACACTGCAAACCCAGCACTGTGCTAAATCAACTTAGCTGACACATACCTTTAATCCACATTCATACACCCTAATCCAGCCACCTGCAAAGAGCCTCACCTCTGGCCACATGATACTTTGGGAAATTTTTAGATACACAGCACAACAGAAGGAAAGGTGTACACAAGTAATGTAAGGTGGGATATGATGAGCTAAGATAGAATATTAGAATCTATGCAGATTTTTTTAAAAAGACATAATGCTGGGGCCGGGGATATAGCTCAGTGGTTCCAGCGCCTGTCTTGCAAGCGCAAGGACCCAGGTTCGATCCCTGGTAACCACATTACAATACTGGGCATGGAGACTGACCCCAGCAGCAATCAGTACCACATACCACAATGCCGGGTATGGTGGCTCACGCCTGTAATCCCAGCACTTGGGAGGCAGAGGCAGGAGGATTGCTGTGATGTGAGTTGGAGGGTGAGCTCAGGGCCAGCCTGAACCACAAAGCGAGACCCTGTCTCAAAAAACCTTTAAAAAAAAAAAGACAATGCTGTATCAATGTAGGGTCATTGATTGTGATTAATGTACCATTGTCATATGAATAGAGTTTAGTTTTAGACTGGGTCTCATTCTGTTGCCCAAGCTGGCGTCAGACCCCTGAGCTCCAGGCCTCCTTCTGCCTCAGTCCTGTTAGTAGGCTGCTGGCCCCTGCTGCAGGATGCCCACCCTGGGAGAGGCTGTATGTGTGTTGTCGGCAGAGAGCACTCAGGAAGTCTCTGTACTTTCTACTCCCTATTGCTAAAACCTAGCCTAAAAACTAACTAAAAACCTAAAAACTACTCTGAAAAATAATGAATAGAATTTTAAAGAAGAGAAAAAGCTGGGCATGGTGGCACATGGATATAACCTCGGGTACTCAGGAATCTGAGGCTAAAGTGTCATGAGACTGAGGTCAGTCTGAGCAGGGTAGGGAAAATTTGTTTCAAAATAAAAATTTAAAGAGCTGTGGATTTTTAGTTCAGTGACACCACACAAATGGTGCTGCCTCACAACTGCAAGGTCCTGAGTTTGATTCCCTGTACCAGAAAAAAAAATCTTTTTTAAAGAACAGGCCAGAGCTGTAGCTCAGTAGGAGGTAGGGATAAAAAGTAGTTCTGAGAAGAACTCAATCCAAAATAGAAAAGAAAAGGAATAAAGAACAGATGGCATAAATAGAAGACACAGAGAAAAATGGCAGATTTAAACCCAGCCAGCTACACGGGCAGCTGCATTAAAGCAAAGGAGATGAGCAAGCCACATGTGAGTCCGGAATGCCGGGCAGATCCAGACATGTGCTACTCATGCAGTACATGGAGGTTGGCAGGAAGAAAGTAAAGGGCAAGGGAAGGTGGGCCATGCAAAGCTGAGCCCCAGGAATGCTAGTGTGGCTGTGCTCTTATTAGATAAAGAATACTTAGGACAAAGAATATTACCAGAGACTAAAAGAGGCATTTCTTAATGAGAAAGTCCATGCCTCAAGAAGAAATAAAATTCCTAAATATATATGGGCCCAGCTTGATACAAGTAGCCCAAAATCAATGCAACTAAAAGGAGAATCCAGCTAGGCACAGTGGCACATAGCTGTATTCTAAGAACTTGGGAGGCTGAGGCAGGAGAATCTCCACAAATTCAAGGCCATCCTGGGCTCCATAGTGAACTACACAGAAAAACTATCTCTAATAATAAATAAATAAATATTTTTTTAAAAAATAGAAGAATCTAGAACACCACACTCCTCAGTGCAGATTTTAGGACACCTCTCTGAGACCATGACAGATCAGAGGACGTGACAAACCAATACAGAGAGAGATGGTTTGAAAAAGAGATGCCAGGTATGGTGGTACAGGCTTACGATCCCAGCACTCAGGGAAGCTGAGGCAGGAGGAATGCAAGTTCAAGCCCAGCCCAGGCAACTTAGTGATTTAGCAAGACCCTGTTTCAAAATAAAGAAGGAAAAAGCCTGGAATTATAGTTTAGTGTGAAGTACTTGGCTTTAATCCCAAGTACCACCAAGAAGAAAAACAGAGGCAAGATGTAAGAAGAGGAGGTAGACAGGAGTCTCCATTTTTCTGGAAATTTTCCTTTAAAGAAGGCAGAGTCCTGAACAGTGTCTGGGTGGGGAGAGAGTCAGGGTGGAGGATGATAAGGCGGTTTGTGTGTTGCTGGGGGTGCAGAGAGTGAAGAGGTCTGCCGGGAGCATCAGCGAGTAGACAGCTGTGGGATAGTATCCACGAGTGGGCAGAGCACAAGCGCATGCGCAGGATGCTGGCCCAACGGGTACGTGGGAGATGCAACTGGAGAAGGGGACCATTGCCAGGGGGGTGTTGGCCTGAGCTACGGTCTGTGCTCTGTGGCTGGGCCTCCTAAGGACGGTAGGGACAGCTTGGGCAGCATCCTCACAGTCTCTGAGACTCTGTGTGCTCCTGTTTCTCTGTCTTTCTCCCAAGTGATTTAAGTGGGTCATGGGAAACTGCCCCACCTTAGGGGACTGAGCCAAGAGTGTTGCTTGTATGAACTTTCCCTTATGTAGAGATTTTAGCACTTAGGGATCTGTTTCAGCCTTTCAAAATAAGAGATAGGGATAAAAATATTTTGGTTTAGAGAAGGAAATGGTTCTTGTATGAGTCCATTTTTCATTACTGTAACAACATACACCAAGTAGGGTAATTATGAAGCAAAGACGTTTATGGAACACATTCTGAAGGCTGACAGTCTGAGATCAGGCACCACTAGCTGGGCCTTCGGTAAGGCCTCTGGGCAGTGGGCTTCATAACAGGATCCTGACAGGAGGAAAAGATCGAGAGATCGTCTCGCCAGACAGGAAGCAGGAACAGCTCAGGCTCAGGCTTTGGCTTCCACCATATTTCACTCTTTGAAGAACTAACTTAGGGTTTCCTTACAGACAATGCCAATGCCTTGTGAGGATCTGTTCTGAGTGATCTAAAAACTTTACTCTGGGCCCCAGCACCTCAGTGTGTGTGTGTGTGTGTATGTGTGTGTGTGTGTGTGATACTGGGGCTTGAACCCAGGGCCTTTTCACTGAATCTTATCCCTGACTCCTTTTTTAAAAATATTTTTATTTTGAGATGGTCATAAGTTGCCCAGGCTAGAATGGAACTCATTGCCCTTGGGCCTCAGTTCCCCAGAACATGAGGATGACAGGCCTGGGCCAGCACACCCTGCCAGGGGCACCTCCAAAGCATCCCAGCTCCCCATTGTCACTGAAGACCATGCCCCTGGAGCATGAACCCTTGGGAGACAAACACCGAGACCGCAGCCACGCTGAACCACCATTCCCATAACAGAAATGTGCACCCACTTAGACACTCATTTCCTCCAAATTAGCAAAGAACAAAACATTGTTAAAACATGTTCTCAGGAAGGGCGTGAGGAAGCTGTGGGCCCTCGTTTCCAGTGGTGAGCGGCACCGGGGAGACTGCCACACAAGGTGACGAGACAATATTTACCAAAATGACAAACGCAGAAAAGATTGAGCAATTCTTCTCTTAGGACCTTAACTGATAGGTTGCAAAATCGGGGCCGTGCGACGTGACTCACCGCGGCTTTGTTTGTGACAGCAAGAGGCCTGGGATTGACCTCAGTGGCCACGAGTAGGCGATGGTAAAATAAATGCGGTTATCTGCGCCCTGGAAACCAGGCACAGCCAGCAAAATTAGAAAACTGGTTATGTGCTGATGTGGAACAATGTCTAAGGAATATTGTTGAGAAAAGCAGGAAGCAGAAAGCTAAAATTGAACGAAAGTAAAAGGAGAGGGAATGTATAGATTGTACCTAGACAGAAAGTGCCCATGTGTGGGTCTGTGCGTGTATGTCTGTCCTGGTTATGTGTGCCAGTGTCTGTCTGCCTCCGACTGTGTCTGTGTGTCTATCTACATCTGTGTGTCTGCCTGTCATGTGTATGTGTGTCTGTCAGCAGTTTGTGTGTCCATCTGTGTGTGTGTGTGTGTGTGTGTATACACAAGTGTGTGTCTGTGGAAAAATGCACAAGCCAGGGAGGGACCTTGGCAACTGGATGACAGGAGTGGGCAGGAGGAAAAGATGAACTGTAAATAAAAACAAACAGAGAAGGCAGGAGGCGGCTTGAGACAAATGACATTCAATGCAGTCTAATTCAGGCTCCCTTTTACTTTATCTCCTAGACACATGTTTCCGGAGTTCCGTGTAGAAACTCTCAAGGGCTTTTCACCTGACCTTTCGCTCACTCAGCAGGCGGGGGAGGCAGTACGAGCCGGGCGAAGTCTGCCGGGTCCCTGTGCTAAGAAGTACTTACTTTGTGGTTACGATGGCACTAATACTGCTGGGAGAGACTTGGTAAACAGTGGGTCACCATTCCTGTTTTCTGTCTGTTGACATTTTAAGAACATGATGACCGATTAAATCAAAGCACTGAGAGCTGCCCACATCATTTGTGAGAACGTCCTCAGTGTGTTCTCTAGAGGGGCTGAGGCTCCGTCCACTGTGTGAGCTGTTGAAGAGTGGACAGACTACCCCCGTTTCTCTACACCTCAGTTGTGCTTAACTTAAGTGATGTTACCGTCTGGAATCAACCGGCTCACGTTCTTACCCACAGATGCCTGTGCTGAGGTGGCTGGGATGGGCGGGCTAAGGGCCCCTCCGATCAGTCAGACCCCCGCCTCTGGCGCCTGCACCTCTCCACACCCCCACCTCGGAGCGGCAGGGCCACGTGCACAGTGCCTGCCTCGGTGCCCGGGACTTTAAACACCCGGGCAGCTGGCCAGGACCTTGGTTCTGTTTGCAGAATTGCCTAATCTCATCTTCGTGTTTTGCAAACAGAGCCAGGCTCCTGGAGCCCAGACAAGGAACAAACAGATGGCCCTCTGGCCTCTTGTGACACCTGCCCCAGAGGTCTTGGGGCACCTACGAAGCATGGGGAGAGGCCCCAACTGTCATGGCCGCACAGACTTAACTGAGTCTTCCTAAGGCACACAGGGGTCTTCAAGAGAGAAACAGCAGGGCCAGGCCACCTCACACCAGGGTGCCAGAGCTGCCTGGGCCACCCCCGCGCCTCCCTGTGCCGCTGTCTCTTGACCACATGGAACCCACAGGCCCTGCGTCCTCCCCGTCCTGCTGCAGCAGTCCCCTCTGTCTCTACCACTTGTTCTCCAATGTATGTCTCTGTCCCTGCAGACGCCCAACCTGGGCTCACCCTGACCCACCCACCTGAGGCTCCACCCTGCCCCTGGCCTCGAAGACGAAGGTTGACCTTTGAAGCGGCCTTTAGGAAGAAGGCTTGGGACCTGGGAGGGTCCCTGGCTAAGAACACTGCCCTCAGCGTCTGACCAAACACCATCCGCAGAGCTGTAGTTGCTGGCTTGGCTCCATCTGGTCCCTGGGAAGGTCGTCTGTGCCCTGACACCAGGTCCAGCCAGCCCTGAACTCCAGGCCATCTTGAGACTCGAGGACAAGGTGTGAGTCCCAGGCCTTCCAAAGTTGACAGCCATGTGGGGAAGTCAAGTGGACCCAGTGTGAGCTACATCTGGCTTCTCTCCGACAGGGCAGGGAATAGGTGATGAGCAGGCCAGTAAGGACAAAGGTGGGCTCCTCAACCTGAGGCCAGGGAGATGCTCTGAGAACAGGGTCTTCACGTCGAAGTCCCTCCAGGCTCCGTGCTCCTCAAGGGCTCAGGACCCAGATGTGACCAAAAGTGTGTTTGCGTCATGTCATATGTGTGTGTGTGTGTGTGTGTGTGTGTGTCCCTCACCTTCCGGACAGCGGGGGCCAGCTTCAGGGGCTGTTACATGGCCCAAGTCTGATATACTTTGAAGTTTAAGTAGAAGAGAAGATGGCCAATATTTCACCAGTAATTGTTCATCAATTACATGTTAAATAGTGCTGTTCTATACATATATTATTAAAGTGAACTTCAGCTGGGTATAATGGCACTGTGGGAGACTGAGGCAGGAGGATCGAAAATTCAAGCCCAGGCTGAGCAACGAAGAGACTTAGTGAGAACTTGTCTCAAATAAAAAAGTAAAAGGGACTAGGGATGTAGCTCTGTGCAAAGACTTCGAGTTCCATCCCCAGTACTATAAATTTTATATTAATTAGTTAACTTTCCATTTCTTTTCCCCAGACTTCAGCTTTGCAAATCCCCCCACCCCTGACTCTACGACAGCTCTATGGGATAGCTGGTCTGCTTGGAGGCTAAGAATTGCTTCACTCCCGTTCCAGAGTAGAGTAGCCCCAGCGAAGGCTTTGGGATGAGCTCAGAGATCAGAGGTAACCTGCGACCACTCCACCATGCAGGTTAGTGTCTTTGCCACGTGGCCAACTCCTATCCCACCACAGCCTCACCGACTCTGGGCCACCCCGGGGCGCATGCTGCAAACCTACCAAAGGTACAAAGAGCCAGTGACCTTGGTGATGCTGACCTGTCACCCTGTCACTCTGGAAGGCCAGGGCAGGAGGATCTCGAGTTCAAGCCTAGTCCAGGCAACTTAGTGACTTAGCTAGACCCTGTCTCGACATAAAAAATAAGAAAGGGTTGGGGATCTGGAGCGGTGTGAGGGTCTTGGCTTCACTCCCCAGGATTGACAAAAGAAAACAAAACAAAACAAAACAAAAGCCAGTGACTTTCCCAAGGCATCTGCCCTGCCCTCTCGCCACCTTGGCCTCCTTTTCCACCCATGCTGGAGAGATGAGTGGCCTTCAAAACTACCTTCCACTCCTCCCTCAGCAGCGCGAGGTGGAGTTCCCACATACATATCCCTTGCTCCATAACAGACATTGCTGTCCTGCCTCCTCCGTGAGCTTGACTGATGTACATCATTCCTGAGACTCTGGAGGCCTTGTGGCTGACAGAACTTGGAACCTACGGACATGCTGGTTCACATCGGCCACGTCTCTGTGGAATATGGCTTCCGCCTCTAGGATGCCATTTGCTTCCTCCCTGGATCTCTCCCCCTCTCTTGCCTAGACAAGCATCATCAACTCCTAAAAGGAAAGAAAAAACCAGAATCTCCTTCCCTCTCATGTGAAGTTTTAAAGATGCATGGACCCTCCTGTCTTCACTTTGGGGTCCTATCTCCACCCCCAGAGCAGCTGGGCAGAAGGTCCCCAATATGAGGCAGCATTTCCAGATCTGCTGGCTGCTCTCTGTCCTGCTCAGCTGACACCAGGGTGGAGCTGGCGGCCCCCCACCCCCACAGGCTCTTGGGTCCCTCTTTCCCCAGGACGGCCCCACGCACTCCTGGGCCTTTCCCAGCTCCTCAGTCTCTCACAGTCCTTAGGTCCATCTGTGAACTTGCTTGGGTACTGTCCATGGGCCACTCTCTGGGCACTGCAGGCCCCAAATTCCATGTGTCAGCACTGTACCCTCCCCGTCCTCCCTCTGACCGAGTAGCAGGCCCTCTGTCACAGGTGACCTCAATGAGTAATCAACCCTCTAAACGGGGTTATGCAAATCTGGGGGTTCTGGTGTGTCCTCTCTTCGCCTGCCTGGTTTGTCTCACTCTGGCGTGGCCCTCCCTACACTCTGGCTCTTGGCAGCTCCAGACTGTCCCTCCAGGGTTCAAGCCCCATGGAAGTCTCTCTTCCTAACTTCTGATAGCTTCTCCCCACTTCCCTATGGTTCATGCTGACTGGATCAAATGTCCATTCTGGAAGCAATCTCTGTAGCCAGCCATAGAGCTGTACAGATGGCCAGGTCTGATCATATAATCATTCCAGAAAGTCATAAATATGCATGACATATACACAGTCCTGAAGGAGACCAGGCTCTTGACTGGCTTAGGCCATAGTGGAACTATGAAATATAAGAACTGAGAGTGGGTTGAGAGATGGCTCCCCAAAGAGAATCAGGGATGTCTCTCTGAAGAGAGTGGTCTCTGGCTAGGCAACACCTAAATCTATGAAACCTTCCACACATTTTCTGTCTTCTCTTCCGGCCAGACCTTCTTATTCCAACACTGGCCACATTTATGTCTCTCCTTAGCTTTCATCTCTTACTGTAGCCCCTTCTCATTTTTTCCTGCTCACAGCTGTTTCAACAGCTCTCCGATAGAACCCTTTCTTACTCTGGTCACAGCCATCCAGACCATCTCCCCCACCGTTGTCCGTCTTTAGAGTTTAGATCGGCTTCGCTCATCCTTCTGACGCCCAGCGGGACTTCATAATTCCTCCAGGCGGGTTGTGTGGGAGAAGTCTGCTTATTGCTGAGTGGTTGTCTCTAGCTATTGGCGATTGTGCGTAAACTTGTGTACAGCTTCCTGTGTGACCACGTTCTCCATCCTCTGGGGCAGATGCCAAGGAGTGGAACCAATGGCCACGGGCAGATGCACATTTAACTCTTAGAGAACCCTGATTTCTAAGGGAGTTGTGCTATTTCACCTCCCTTCCAGCAAAGTGTGAGAGTTCCAGGGCTCCATACCCTTGCCAACACTTGCCACTGTTGGATGTTTTAATTATTCTGCACGTTTCTTGGCTGTTTGTATAATGTCTCTATGAAGTATCTGTATGAATGTTGGCTTGTTTTCAAGTGGGTTGTATTTTTTTTACTGAGTTGATTGCTAAAAGTTGGTGAAGATACATTCCTTCTACTATGTCTCTGAAGATCATTGATCTTTGGTTTTCTTATAAAGCATTTGCCTGCTTTTTTTTTTTTTTTAACTTTTTTGGCTGTAAGAAGGATTGAACTCTGGCCCTTGTGCTATCAAAGTGGGCATGGCACCACTTAAGCTAATTCGCTGGCCTTTTCTTTTCTTTTTCTAAAGCTGGGGCCAGGTGGGATGCAGCCTTCTGATAGAGAAACTTCAACCCAGGGCCTGTTCAGCCTGTTTATCTGTTTATTTTTTGTTTTGCAGTATTGGAGATTGAACTCAGGCCCTTGTGCTTCCAAGGTGCATGTGGTATCCTGAAATCCCCAGCTCCTGTCTGCTTCTGGTTATCAAATGAAAATGAGCTGGAAAGTGCTTTCTCTTCTGTCTTCTGGAAGGATTTGTATAGGACTGATACGAGTTCTCCTCTGAACGTTTGATGGAATACACAAGCGTAGCCATCTAGGCTTGAATTCTGGGAAAGTTTTTAATTACACCTTTAATTTCTTTTCTCTCAAGCTATTCAGATTTTTTATTTCTCTTATCAATTTAGGTAATTTGTATCTTTTAAGAAATGTTTTCATTTTGTTTGGGTTGTCAGGCTGAAAGGCATAAAGTTGTTCATAATGTAATAATAAGGAAGGAAGCAAGTAATAACAATAGGCAAAGAACTGCTGAGAAATTTTCTTTATTTACATATTTCTGTGGTGCTGGACAAAGCCGAGGACGGGAAGCATGTGAGGCACCACCAAGCCACACCAAGAACACAGGGTGAAAACTCCGACTCAACTTTTAGAATACATGACCATGTCCATAAAAAATTTTAAAATATAGTATAAAAGAGGGTACAGAGGATATAGCTTTGTGGTTCTGGTGCCTGACTGGCAAGCAAAGGTCCTGAGTTCAATCTCTGGTACCAAATAAAAAAGAGGATACAGATATTAATCTTGTAATATATTTTTTCTACTTATATTTTTCTATTTTGATTATAGCCTATGTTTATTTAAATCAATATATCCCCAAAAGTTGTAATAATTTTGGCAATTACTAAATCATACCACTGATATTTTTTAATGTAATTTATTTTTATTTTATGTGTGACTTAAAATTTTACACTTACCAAATAAAAGGGTTCTACCTCATAGTCTGCACTATTTCCCTGTTTAATTGTTTTTTGTTTGTCCAGGTGTAGTGCTGCTTAGTACCTTCCAGTCCTTCCTGTCCACCTTTTTAAATGCAAGTAAACATCACGTGGTTAGGTAGAAGAACAGAAATGCTTAGGCTTAATTGCTTTGTTTTTCCCATCTCAATCCGTGCTTCCTCCACACCGGGTTAGGTACTGTCTAGGGGCCAAAGGTCTGAGTGGGCCCCGAGCCAGCCTGAACAATTCCCAGCCATCCCACATGTCCCCTCCTGTGAAAGTGTACAGCTGAGTCTGGGGCGCTGGGCATCCACTTCGTAGCCAGAGGCTCCTGGAATTCATTTCCATGTGGCATACAGAGCCTATTAAAGGCTGTGTATTATGAACGTGCTAATTGGAAGCTTATATGTGATTGAAACTAGATGGAATTTAAACCCACCAAAGATTTTTAAGGGGAGAATTTTATCTCCACACCAAATCTGCAGATTCTGTTTAGAATTGCCAAGCGCACAGTGATAATAAAAAGCAGACTGGCTCTGAGGTCTCATTCTGTTCTGGTGTTTAATCTGCTCCAGGCCCCTCACCTCTTCCTGGGCTTGCACTCGAGCTCACCCAGGCTGTTCTCGGGATGCCACGGTCTCTGGCCACTATTCTGCGGCCACCCTGTCACGTGCACTGCTGCTGTTTGATCCCCGCTCAACTTCACCCTTACTTTTTGGCTTCTGCCCCCGAAACCCCAACAGAACTTGGCTTACAGACAACACCATCCACCCTGTTGACCCGTGCGCACTTCTTTGCCCTTCAGTATCACCGGCCCCACAGGCCATCTGCTCTTTCTTGAGCTCCCATGTCTCTGGCGACGCCTTCTTCTCTGTCACCCTCCACCAGCATGACATGCCGCTTTCCTCAGGGCTTGGCCCAGTCCCTTCCCCAGGGGACTCCACTCCCATAATTCCCAAAACACACAGGCAGGCCGCAGGTTACCCATCCTTCCCATCTTGCTCACCTGCACCCCAACCCAGCGGGGCTGAGGGGACACTCATGTTTGCACTTAATACCCAGCAAACTCTTAATGGACATGGGAGACATCTAGCTCTTCCTCCCATGTCCCCCATCTTGATAACATGTCACCTGTCACTTGGCTACATAAACTGGACAACTGGGAGCACCCTGAGGAGTCCTTTTTCTGGAATGTCTACTCTTAATGCCCCTGGCTCATTTCTTCTTCCTCAAGTCATATTCCAACTGTGTATATTTCCACCTCTGCTCAAATCCCCCATTATTTTCTGCCTGGGTTACTGGGACATCTTCCTTCCATGGCATATGCCACCCACCCCCCTTTCCCAGCCCAGGAGATATGTCTTGAGATGCCATGTTTACTGTGCAATCCTGAAGTCCTTTCCCAGCATGCTTGTGAAATCCAGCCGGATCTGGCCCTGCTGCCTTTCCCGCCTCATCTCATTAGACCCAGTCAGGTTGTCCTGGTGCAGGCAGCTCCTGCCCCTGGCCCTCCCCATGGCTGTGCCTTTCCTGTTTCAGATTTTTTTGTGTGGCACTGGGGATTGAACTCGGGTCCTTGTGCTTGCTTTCAATGCAGGTACAGTACCACTTGAGCTAAATCTCTTGGCCCTGTTTCAAAGATTCTTCGGGATTTAGGCCCTCACTCAGCAGTTTTTCCTGATGCAGCTGACAGCCACTGGTTTAGTCCACAAGAGAATAGTATTGCCCTGTTCGTGGCATTGTTCGGTCCCCAGTACCAAGCCTGATGGCCACAAGGCTGGCAGAGCCTCGCTGGTGTTGGGAACCCCTGGGAATGGGAGATTCTTCCACAACAAAGGCTCAGGCAGTTAGGAGTGTCGCTTTTCTGCAGATCTGGCCAAACTTCCCGGAAGTTTCCATGCTTTCCTGAGCCTGTGCCTTAGGAAAACCTGCTCAGAACGCAGGGACCCTGGGTGGCCCCTTGGTACAGAGGGCTTCCTGGGCTTCCTTGTGCAGAGTCCCAAGACTTGAGAAGGTCCAGGTCTACACCTTTCCTCCAAGGCCAAGCATGTTCATGACCTTTGTGTGCTTTTGAGTCAGACCAGGGTAAGCGTGGGGTGAGAAGCTTTAGTGAACCACTCCCACTGGGTGTGCTGCTTGGGTAACTACTGCAGGAGAACAGGGTCTGGCTTGGCGCTGAGCATCAGACAGACGGCTGGCTCAGCCTGGGCGTGGAGAAGGCAACTGTTCCAGCACCAAATCCTTCCCAAATTCCAAGCGGATTACTTGAAGGAAGTTTCATTAAGGCTGCTGTGTTCCTTTCTCCTTTCCCGAACTTTGTTTACTTTAAGCCCTTACTGCGCTGCAGAGGACACAGCTTAAATCTGAAATGGCCCCAGAGGCTGAGGTGGAGGTCAGGGCTTTCTGGCCTTCAGAAGTAAATCAGCTCGTTGGACCTGACAGTCTGTAAACATCTGTCTTTATCCACCTCGGGGAGAGAGCACACTCCCGTTCTGCGGGACATTTACAAACGTGAATCAAGTCCCCAGAGGCTAGGAAACTCACAACACAATTTTGAGACTTAAGAAACATTCTTAGGTATCCCTTAAATCAAAGAGGAAATGAAAAGTAAAATTTAAAGGTACCTACCAAGCAATGAAAGGACACTTTAACTCCATGAAGTAAATCTATATTCAGAGAACAAATTGGCAGCTTAAACGCCAACATATTCAAGAAGAAAGGTAAAAGGTACAACAAAAGTGAGAGTTGGCCCACTGTGTGCTTGTTCTGAATCACTAGATTCGACCAACCACAGGAAACATTCTAAAAAAAGAAACTGAGTCTCTACTGAACACGTATACTCTTCCCTTGTCAATCTTGAAATACGCAGCATCCATTGCAGACACGGCATCTGCGCCACGTGAGGTGTAACAAGTAACTCGGTGACGATCTAGGTGTGCAGGAGTCTTGCCATCTGCAAACATGATGCCACTTGAGCAGGGACTTCAGCAGCTCAGGACTTTGGTATCACCCAGGGAGCGAGGGTTTTAGAACCAGGGTCCCATGAAAACTAAGGGATCACTGTATTTAACTTAGAAATCAAAAAACAATAGTAAAATACAAGCCAGGAAGAGGAAATAAGATGTAGTAACTAGGCATAATATAACAATATAACAAGAAATTTCAACCAGTTTTTTTAAAAGAACGACAGAGTGATGAACAAAGGTTAGGAATGAGAAAGAAGAAATCAGATAAAGGAAGCACTGCAGTGATTTTAAGAGAATCCATGCAACTGTGTGTCAATACATTCCTAAGGCAAGAGAACTGGACGATGTTTAAAAAGCAATCATGTGTCTCCAGAATTAAGCTAAGAAGGAATGGAAAACTTGAGCACTTCACTAGATAATAGGGTGATGATTAAAGGGAACTACTGAAAAAAGCTCCAGAATTTGAAGATTTACAGCCTACTTTCATCTAATGTTTAAAAACCACCAAAACATGCTAGGGTAATTCAGGGACTACAAGCTGTAGGAGGCGGTGGAATGTGCCCTGATCCATTTTACGAAGGCAGCATCATTTTAATCCTAAACTCTGATGAGGACACAATGAAGAGAAGAGGGTAACACTGAGAAGAGAATATCTGTGTGTCTAGTATGATTCTTTTTTGTTGTTTTTTTTTTTTGCTATCCTAGGGATCAAACTTATGACCTTGCACTTGGAAGGTAGGCATAGTGTCACTGAGCTACATCCCTGCCCCTATGATTGAAAAAAAAGGCAGTATTGGGAACTACGAAGTCGTGTATCTATCTTTATATGCTTGTACATGATTATACAAGGGTGGGGAGGATTTGGGGAAAAGGTGAGGCTAATTTTAGAGTGGAGTGAAAGGGAGAGAGATGAAATTCGGAGAAGCAAAAGGGAAAGCACTGTAGTAATTGTCTTCAAGTGACATACCGTAGATGTGAAAGTATATCTTTCATTTGTACAAATATATAAAAATCATTCTTACGACAGTGCAAGGCCTGGGGTACAGCTCAGTGACAGAGCACTTGCCCACTACACGAGAGGCTCTAGGGTCTGATTTCCAGGAAATATACATACACTATATCCACAAGTTTTCATAATTTAAAAAAAAAATACAAGTAAAAGTTTCAGTAGGATTGTTCGGCAACAAGCTCTTTTCTGCTTATTTTGTCCTCACAAGGGCTGGTAGCAGCCAGAGATGCAGACAGTATTAGCAACAGTTACCTTTAGGATCTTTGCAGATGGCAAGTGAGCCCATTTCCTGAACAAATGCTCTTAGGAGTGACTCTGAACTCAACAACAGATGCGCTTGGACTCTCCCTCAGAAAGCACCGCTGCAGCCCCATCTCCACATTGTTTTGGTTTTCTTGAGACAGGATCTTGATATGCAGCCCAGGACAGCCTGGAAGTCACTGTGAGCCTCCTGCCTCAGCCTTCCAAGTGCTGGGATTTCGGCTGTGGGCCACCACGCCCCTGCTCTGGAGTTATGAATACCTGTGCCTGGGTCCCGGGAGCAGTGCCAGAAACCAGTGTGAGGAGCTAGGAAGAGCTGCCATCTGTACTGTGGACCGGGACTCGCAGGGCGTCATGCCAAGCTTGGCAGAGGAAATGGAAGAGCTCCGTGCACCCACTTCCCGTGCCCTGGAAGGCCCAGACAATTCATCTTCAAACACTGCCCACTGCATCCATGAACCCCAAATACCTGCTGCACCCCACTGCCTCTGCCACTCAGGAGAGTGGACGCCATGGGGCTGCCCCGCCCCAGCTCTGCCCCTTCCAGCTCCCGTTCAGCCCCGTGTATTGACCTCCTCCAGGATGAGGGCAATGGGGGTGAGTTTGCCAGGCAGTGAGGGGCATTTATTGGTTAAACCTAGTTCTCTGCCTGTTTCACACTGAACCCACAAAGCTTAATGCAGCTCAAGAAAATATATCCAGGCTGCCCAGCTCAACCTCGGAGATGCTTCACACTGCCAGGCAGACACAGTGGACTTCCTTGGCCTGTGCCGCTACCTACCTGATCACTGGCTGTCCTTTCCTCAAGCCTCCACCACCTCCTGCTCTGTGCTCAGCCTTGGCTACCTCACCAGGAGGCAGAAGCCGCGTGCCCACCATTCTTCCTGACCAGCCTGTCTGCCTCCTCCCCTTCTCCTCTTGTTAGAACGGGGTCACCTATGTTGCCCAAGCTGGTCTTGAACCCCTGGGCTCAAGCAATCCTCCTGCCTCAGTCTACTGAGTAGCAGGGACCACAGGCATGCACTGCATACCAGCTGCCCTTCCTTCGTAGGCTTCCAGGCATTTCTCGCATTCCACTCATGGCCAGGTTCTTCCAGAGTGTCCACCAGTGTCCCCACCTTTCTCCTGAATCTCCCCCAACCTGCTCTCATCCTCACGCTCCACCACCTCATGCTCTCTGTGAGGCCTCTGTGCCCAACTCCTCTATGAATCGGGGTCCCTCTGCTGCCTCCACAGCAGCAGCAGCCCACAGTCTGCCTGGTGGTCCTGTTCTGCCGCTTCTTCATCTTGTAGTGTGGCACTGCCCACCAGATGACGGAAGCTGGGCCCCACCCAGGCGTGGACCGGGCTGGGATGTGCTTCCTTCAGTACAGGGCAGGGGCAGCGCATTCCATGAGTGATGTCACTGGTGACAGTTCTGTAATTGAAAAGACACGAAGAAGCCAGAAGGAAACAGTCTGGGAGTCAACAATGCATTTTATTCCACAGGAAGAAAAGTGACGACTCTGACATGAGAGCCAGATTACAGAGTCTGACACTGGCCGCCGCGCCCGTGTTACACAGTGGAGACCTGGAGCTTACGCTCAGCAGTCCACCAAGTAGCTGTTAGGGTTTTTTGAGGCACAGATGACACTTGAAAACAAAGGCCCCTGGCCTCCTGCTCGCTGAGGCGAACCCTGCTGAGCACGGGGCAGTATGGGGCCAGGGCCATGCTGACCTTGACGCTGGCCGGCTAGCCGCACTGGGCCCAGGAACAGGGACTGCTTCTGAAGCCCCTTTCTCCACTCCCCTGATATATTCCACTAGTTTTCCCTTCTTCAAAAAGAAGCTGTGTGCTTGAGGCAGTATAGAAACGGAGAGAAATTATCGTAACCAAGTTTTGGACACCACCTGCTTGATCCCAACTGAAGAAGAAATGGGCATTCAAGGAGTCAGGCCTGGTGCCGGGCCGCAGGGCAGGGGGAGCGCTGGGAGCGGCAGCCCCAGGCCCACTTGGTCCTTTCAATAGCTGCCCACAGATGCCATGGGTGGTGGTTCCCTCACTATGTAAAGTGCTGATTCAATCAGACAGGGTGGGAGGTCTGGACACTTTCCTGGGTCTTCTGAAGCACCAGGCCAGGGCAGGCTCAGCACTGTCCTGCAGTCAAGGATGGCAGCACAGGTGCTGCTGGGCTCCAGGCCAGCCTCTTCCCCCAGGAAGGACATTTCAGGCGACCCTGTCCCCCAGCAAATGACAGAAGGCTTGCTGATGCAGTGTCCTGAGTCCCACCTATAAGAGGCTGTGATCTTGGGCAGTGGGTTACTGGTGACAAAAATAAAACAAAAAAAACCACTCCAGGCTTGAGGCATGGGGCTGAGGCTGGAGGGGCTGACTCAGCCCCGTGCTACAAGCCTCACGCAGGAGTGCTCAGCCCACAACAACCCCTCCACAGGCCACGTCCCAACCACCCCATCCCACCTGACCCCACACCCAGGTGGCTCATCCCTGGACACAAAATGGACTCTGGCATCCATTAGAAGTGCCCTGCCTTCTTCCTGTGTGTGCACACAGGAACACCTGCACACATGCACACACACTTGGTGGTGTGGAGAGACCCTGAAGGAGGAGAGATGGACAAATGAGCTTCATTTGAGTCTTGGAAGAATCTATGTCCCTAGTACAGACACCAAAGCCTTCTACACATCTGTCAATCTACTGTACCATCCCGGATCTCAGCTACATGTGACGAGGTAACAGAAACTGACCAGTTTTACTAAAATCCAATTCCTGGAGTCGAAGGGAGAGCCACTCATGCCAGAGTGAGGCTCCAGAAACACCACCAAGGCCAAGAGGGAGTGACGCGCACACCTGAGCTCAGACCAAGGGCAGACGTGCACCAGCCACACCTGGCTCCGCAAGGGGCCACGGCACAGCTATTTAGCACTTGTGCTTCACCCCCTTCCCCACACTCTCCTCCGTTCTCACGCCACTGTCACCACCTGGGTCCCTGGGACTGCAGCTGTGCAGCCGTCATGTGGCTTTATTAAGAACAAGGTCTCTGGAGCTTCTGCCTTGATGTGGCACCAGAACAGGGAGAAGGTGTTCCCCTCAGGGGTTTCTGACTGGACCCAACAGAGGGCTCAGTGACTCTTCCCCCGTGTCAAAAGTGCTTAGCAGTGCTTCACATGTCTCTGTTAGCAGCACAGGAAAAATAAGTAATGCTGATGTGTGTGTGTGTGTGTGTGTGTGTGTGCGTGCGTGCCTGAGTAACAGGACAAACTTACTTCCAAGTTGGGTGAGGCTGGTCATGAGAAAGCCACGTGGACAGACACCTTAGAAAACTATCTGTGGCAACCTAAGGGCTATCTGAGAAATAGAAAGAAAGGCGGTGGCCAGCCATGCTGCCTCTGCCCACACTGGCTTGTGGCTCCACCAGGTGACCAACCACTGCCAAGACTCGCTTCTGAACCCGAGTCTTACGCCAGCCCACTGACTGCATCCGCAAGACCCGGATGTGACGCCTCAACCTTCAAGGGCGCCTCTCTACGAGTCCCCTGAATGAGACATGTAGAATGAGTGCAATCAACCAGTACAATTTATATTACTTTACAGGTAACAAACCTTCACGCACATCACAGCCCTGCTCAGAAGCGCCTGCGTATTTACACACAGTTGTACATATATACATGTTAACAAAACACAGGGTGGTCTAAAAATTAGGTTCATCTCAGTACATTTTCTTTTTATGTCATTCAACAGATACTTTTTAAAAATTATTTCTCCATAATATAGAGTAACTCCCTGCCCCACAATCAAGAGACGTGTGTATCTTCCCCATGAGGATTTTCCCGAGCCTCATGCCGGTTTCCCTCTAACTTGAGCTGAGTGCAGGGAGCCTGTGCTCCCGAGATGGGGTCTCGCCAGAAGTCTCTCGCAGCTGGGACTTCTCAGGAGTCCAGCTCCAACTGCTCTTGGTTTTCGTTGAGTCTTAGCCTAAGCTGCTGTTCATAGTAAAGGCTCTTTGCATAGTTTATTTCTTGTGATAACTTGATAGCCAGGACCTCCGATTTCACATGGACCTGAAGAAGAGAAGAGGGTGAGCACCTGTGTGGGGTGGGCAGCCGAACACAGCCAGCAGCTCGGGCAGTGCAGCCCTGGCTGGCTGCAGATAAAATACCAGAACTCTTTTAAGAAAAACAAAGTTGCAGGGTTAGTTCTAGTCTGAATTTTCAGTGTATTTCCCCCAGAGACTGCAGCAGACCCATCTTGGATACCTGAGGACTCTGACTGAAAGCCGGCTGCTTTTCCAGTGGGATCTGCTGAGGTGGAACTATGCTGAGAATAACAGGCAAGCCTGGAGGCCGCTAGAGAACAGTGAACAAGAAAAGCCGAGGCTTTGGTACCAAGAATGCTCCACTGCTCACCTGCCTGGAAGGGAGACGCAGCTGGGGAGACCTCTCCACAGAGAAGGCTGGAGAGAACATGTGAAACATGACTGAAACAACATACTCAGAGGCGGGGACTCCGCCAGCCAGTCACCCCAGTGCAGCCTCAGCAGCCAGAACAAAGCCAAGTACATTCCTGAGCCAGGGAGGCTAGGACTCCTGAGGAGGGGAGGCCAGCGAGGCTGGCAGCCATTCTCCCCTGCAGAAAGACAGATAGGCAGCCATGGTGAGTGAAGCATGCCAGGACTGACACCAGAGTCCACGGCAGGCCACCAGGTGGACCAGGCTTGGCACCAGGCTAGAGGTATCAGTTCAGCACAGCAAGGGGCTCTGTGGCCTAGACACCAGCTCCTTCCAGAGTCAGCCACATGGCCGGATAAGTCAGCTGTCTTTAGCCCTTCAGTCAGTAGCACAGCAAGGTGGGGACACGGGCAGCACGCCCCTGAATAAGCCCTCAAGGTGCTTGGCAAGGCCGCTATCAACAGGAACGACAACACCTCCAGCATCCAGAGGCAAACATAAGTAGAGCTCTGCTTCTCTGCTCAGAACGAAAAGATGCCCACCTCATGGTTACCACACAGTTAAGTGTGAGCTCCATCATGGGCTCAGATGGAGTGAACCCAAGTCACACCTCAGGGACACAAAACCCCAGGGACCTTGCTAGTCGTTCTTCGGGACTAACTAGAGTAAGCACTGCTACTCACTCATGTTGGTGGGAAACTGAGGCACAAACATTGAGGGACATGCCCAGGGACAGTGGGTAGCCGGCAGAGAGTACCTAGCATGGCTGGACCCTCCAGCAGAATCCTTTGAAAGTGGGGGCTCAGCAAGGCTGCGGGATTGTAATCCCTGGGCGCTGAGTCGAATGCAGGGGGTGGCTGGGGACTCACCATTGGCTTCTGGTGCGATGGGCCTGGGATGGACACACCACTGCTCGAGTTTGCAGCTTTCTTGGTCACCTGCACATATACCTTCCCGTGGTCTTTGGAGACCAGGCAGTGGTAGAGGTCGTCGTATTTAACCTCGAGGAAAATGGCCTCCCGGTCCACATAATCGCCGCTCTTGAGGAAGTACACGGCCTTGGAGGAGATGAGCACGCAGTAACTGTCGATATTCTCCACAGCAATGAAGCTGTTCAGGAGGAGAGGAGGGTGGACAGAGGCCATTAGGGAAGAAAGGGGCAGAGCCTGAACCACAGCCCCACACTCGACACATCTTGGGGAAGAGACCTCAGTTTCCTCATTTGGAAGTTAGAAATCAAGGACTGGGGATGTCGCTCAGTGGTACTGCACCTGTCTGGAAGTTAGGAATCAGATGGGCCCAGCCTCCAGGATGGCTGTGAGGCCCACGGGTACAGCACACGGCTCCGTTCCACAATGGCCACTCAGGAAAACAGTAGCTGGGGACGTGACCAAGAGTTCCAACAAGAGAAATGATTTCACCTCAAGTGTGTTCAGTGAGGCATTCCAGGGGTGAGCTTAAGGCTTAGCAAAACTCTTGACAGAAGGAAAACACAGGGCTTTTAGGTGTTAAACTGACAGAGCAGCTGAGGATGCTCACTGCCTCTTGGGCAGAGGTGACAAGAGGGGGCTGCAGACATGGTTGGCAGGGACAGATGGTGACAGGGAAAAGTACAATGAACCTGGTACACCCAACCACGATGTGGGAGATGGCAGGACGTCACAGCACGTGCACACCTACAAGCACACCTTGCCTAGCTTGTGAATGACATGTCCTCAGACCCTAGAGGCTCAGTAACTCCTAGGGTCTGGGATATGAGAACACACCACGCTTGGAAAGGCTGCATCATAACCTTCATCTCAAAACTTTAAGTTAATTCTTCTATGACCTTTAGGGTCTCTCAACAAAAATTTAGTTCAAACAAAAACAGAGGGAATGAAAAAGAGGGTAGGAGGGAGGGGAGGCAGGGGAGAGGAGAACCAAAAGTGGCCAACCTGGCAACCGTGGTGACAGCTCTGGCAGCACTGTCTCTCGCAACTGGACTGGGCAGCAAGAGATAGCGAAGGAAGAGATGAAGGCAAGAGTACTGAGACTGACAACCAGCTCGTGTCCAGCACCCGGCTCCAAACTCTTCTTGCTCACAGCTAAGGCTCCCCTGGTGCTGCCTGGAACAGGGTGGCTGTGGTCCCAGGTCTGCAGGTGCAAACACTCCTGAGGGAGGCGGAAGCCTTGGGAGGGGGCAGGGACAGGGGCAGGGGGGCTGCCAGCTTCGAGCTGGGCAGCTTGCACTGGGCATCTGTTCATCCCAGCACGTATGCCTCACCCTCACTTTCTCCCTCCTCACCAGGTCTGATGCCCTCAAGTCTTCCCCAGTGCTGTACCTCTTGTGAGTGGTTCGTGACCTTGACCCCCAAGTGCTGCCGAACACAAGCTGATTTTCCTGTTTCTAGGGAACTGAGGGACCTCAGCTCCCACAGTAAGCCCTGAGCCCAGACCCCTGAGCACCACCCGCCAAGGGCACAGCAATGTCCTGTCCTGTCCCAGTTGTCAACCTCTCACGACAAAAACTGTGGTTTGTTGTTCTAATTGGATGGCAATGCCAAGAATGCAGACTTGTAACGTCTCCGAGCTGAAATTAGAAGCACCCAGCAGTCTTCAGCTCTGATTGCTCATCAGCACAGCCTTCCCCACGTCCCAGGCCCAGCAGGCGGGGCATCACCATCACCAGCACTGAACTGGGCTGCACAGAATCTAAAGTAGCTGGTCTGAGGGAGAGAGGAGGACACAGAGAAGCAGGAGGCCAGGAAGAGACAAAAGCACATTGCCACAGGGAGGAAACACTACAGGGCCAGCTGGAGCTCGGGGGAAACCAGCTGGAGGCTAAAAATGGTGTCTGCTCCCAAGCACAGGCTGTCACTAAGATGGGTGCCTGAGCTTCTGGGCCAGCACATTACAGGGCACTGGGCATTTATTTATACCAAGTGGTTGCCCTCATGCCTGGGCAGGGGGCTGATGCTTCTGTGGGCTTTCAGACTCCCTTCCGTGGCACATCCTCCAGCACAGCGGCCAACTTCTAGAACAGTTCCCAGATGGGAGGCTCTGCAGAAAGGCAGTGGCCACGCAGACAGGGAAGTGCTCTGGGCCAGGGACACTGCCAGGCTCTGGCTTCCTCGGTGGCTCAGTCTCAGCATCTCTGATAGAGAAGATGCCCCCTGCCAGCTCCTTCACAAGGCAAAGGCCAGAGCACATGTGGCTGGAGGGAAAAGCCCCTGTGAGGGCAGCTCTGCAACTCTGCCCAGTTCCCGGCTGAGGGCCAGGACCTGCTCATACTCTGGAGCTGCTACTGATAACTACACATTTTAAACAGTTACATGAAATGTTCTGAAGTCATTAAACAAAAGCAGATCAGAGCCAAGGGCACAAGGGAGAAGAAAGGAGCAGGGCAGTGACCCTGAGACTGGACAGCCAACAGCTGTCTCTCCATTTTCCTCAGGATGCTTCCCTGGAACCCCGCCCCCCCCACCGCCAAGCAATGGCCAAGGCTTTGGGCCACATCAGCACCATTGCTATTATTGACTCTGGTGTTTTCACAAAATCTGGAAACCATATCAAAGATGCATTCAAACAGCTCCAGACCAGCCCTTCAACGGATG